>JAJOZX010008851.1:50000-80000 GCA_023014485.1 Bathynomus jamesi | reverse complement strand
ATTCGTCTAATGACATCCTCAGGTTATTTTCTTCATATACCTTTGGTAACCTTTGGTTAGCTTCAGCCCGAATTGTTCATTCTGACGAAGGTCAAGCTTTTCACTCCACCTTAGACCTACAGTTTAACGTGGAATCCGAACCACGCCCCATCAGCAGCCCAGCGTCTTAACCACTAGGCCACCTAGGGTACCCATTTATCTACCAACCACTTTCTTTTATTGTATGGAAGAATGAACAGCTGGGTTTTGCTGCGCGCCGGCTGCCGTCGGGTCTCGAACCCGGGGCCGATGGATTCGTAGTCAGCGACGCTAACCACTACACCACTATATAAGCAAGGAACCACAAGGAAAAGGAAAATAAAACACGAAGTCCGAGCGCTTTCGTGATATATTCACATCTTCACATCTTGTCCCTGAAGCTGTGAATAGATCACGAAAGCGTTCGGACTTCGTATTTTATTTTCCTTTTCCCTGTGGTTCCTTGCTTATTAAAAAGATCACGTGCTGTTTGTGAATTGTTTGCACACACACACACACACACACACACTTTTACGTTTGTTACTTTTGTTGAGTTTGAACGACGGTTCAGGATCGACCTGCGGTCGACCCCTCTGCAGCATCCCGCCTCATTTGCGAGATTTGGTGAAGGAGGGAATTGCTGTCTGATCTCCTCCTGTACTCGTAGCCAGCCACGCATGGCTGGTCAGGGACTTTGCACAAGAATCTGTCCAGCTGGTTCTTGAAGTTATTCAGGTCGGTGTGCTGGAGATTCCTCACTTCTTTTGGAAGGACATTGAAAAGCTTTGGGCCTCGTATTCTGAGGGTATTTTCCATCCTCGTTTTCATGGCCCCTTGTCCCACCGCAGCTGGGACCGTACAAAATCTGCCTCTTCTCTCATTCCAGTTTGTTTCTATTTCATTTCTGAGGTTAGGGACAGAGCCCTCAAGTATTTTCCATATGTATGTTATTGTGTACCGCTCGCGCCTTCTTTCGAGAGAGTAGAGTTCCAGGGATTGTAGTCGAGACCAGTGGTCTTCACCTTCCGTTTCCTCTATCTTAGACGTAAAAGTCCTTTGTATAGCTTCAATGTTCGCAATGTCTCTTTTTCTGTGTGGGCTTGTGAGTACTGAGCAATACTCAATTATTGGTAGGACTAGAATCTTCCATAATTTGAGCATGATGTTTGCTTTTCTGCTGCGGAAGCTCCTCCAGATGATTCCCATTATTTTTCTAGCCGTTGTGATTTTGATTTTATAGTGCTCCCTGAATTCTGCATCCGACGACATTATTACTCCAAGTGCCCTGACTTGTGGATTTGGTGTTATCTGTTTGGCTTGCAGAGTTTTGTACCCTTTTTTCTGTAGCTCTTTGTTATTACCATATCTTAGAAGTTGGAATTTTTCTTCGTTGAACTTCATATTGTTGTCTTCTGCCCACTGGAATAATGTTTCAATGTCGTTTTGTAATTTTCTTATGTCATCTTCGTTCAATATTTCCTTACATATCTTTGTGTCATCTGCGAAGCATGATACAATACTGTCCTTAATATCTGCAATCATTATTATGAACAGCAAGGGAGCTAATACTGTCCCTTGTGGGACAGAGCTCACGACTTCCGATTACACTCCGTTTACCACCACTCTTTGCGTTCTTTGCGTCAAGAAATTAAATATCCACCTTCCTAGCTTTCCAGTAATTCCTGTATTCTTAAGTTTGTGTGCTATAATTCCATGGTCACATTTATGGAAGGCTTTAGCAAAGTCCGTATATATTACATCAATGTTTTGTCCTCAACACAACGTTTCTAATATTTTCTCTTGGTGGTCCAGTAGCTGTGACAGGCATGATCTTCCCGCCCTGAAGCCACGTTGATTTGGGTTGTATAAGTCTTTTTCTTGTGGGTAGTAGGTAGTTTTGCCTCTAATTATGCGTTGAAAACACTTTATAAAGTGTGTGAGAGCCACTGGCCGATAATATTTGGGCATTGCTCTGTTACCACCTTTAAATAGGGGGGCAATGTTCGTGTTCTTTAAGGGGAGTGGAATTTGTTCTGTGTCGAGTGATTTCCTCCATAGTAAGTATAGCGGTTTTGCAATACTCTCTTTGCATTTCTTCAGAAATGTGGCACTCCATGTGTCTGGCCCTGGCGCTGAATTGTCTCGCATCTGTGATAAGGCCGTAATTACATCTCCTTCCGTGAACTCGAAGTTCATTAATAGGTTTGTGCCGGAATTTGTTCTTGGTTGATCTGTATCTATGTCGAAAAATTCTTCTGGGTTTTCCACTTCCATCTCGGACTTAGGGGTGCTAAACAGATTTAAATTGTTCCCTAAGCAGTTCACTTATTTCTTTCGGGTCATTTGTGTATTCGACCTCCCCGTCTATCAAACGGTCCAATACTTTCTTTACACTGCATTTTCCTTTTCGTAAACGTGTAGAAGTATTTTGGGTTATTTTTTATGTTTTCTGCTACCTTGTTTTCCTCCTCGTTTGTCTTATGTATGAATGTTTGCTTTTGGTCCATTTCTATTGCGCCAAGTTTCCCTTTTAGTTTGAGTCTCTTTGTATCAGTTCTGCATCTGTGGAGATGTTTTACGGTTTGTCTTCGTTGCCTGAATAGAGTCCTGATTTTTCTCTCCAGCTTGCTACGTTTTCTTTCCTGTCTCTCTGGAATATGTTTCAGTATTATAGGTTTGGTTTCCGTCTCTATTTTATATAGTATTTCTTGTGGAGTCTTCTCGTGAAGTAGCAATTCCCAATTTACCTTCTTTAAATCTTTATTTACGTTTTCCCAATTTACTTTCTTTGAATTTATGTTTAAGCCTTCAAATATTCCATCTGCCTCTCTAGGATGCGTTTTCGAACCTCTGGGTGCTAACTTCAATTGTATATCGATGAGGTTATGGTCGGAGAATTTTGTGTGCGTTACTTTTTTATTTATTATTATCTTGTTATTTGTCCAGATTAAATCCAAAACGTTCTCCTTTCTCGTGGCTTCACCGATTTCCTGGGTAAGGGCGTAATGTTCCATAATATCTAATAGCATTGTTGCTTGGGTCCTATCATCTTTAGTAATGTTGCCATGAAACTTCTCAACATATATAACTTCGTCATTTTTCTTCCATGATATGAATGGGAAATTAAAATCTCCGAAAATTAGAATATTTGTTGCTGGAGTTTCAAGTATTTTAATATGTTTTCTATTTCATTTGTAGCAAATTGGAATTCACCTTTTGTGGTGTTTGGTGGTCTGTAGATGTTCATAATGGTTAGGTTCAGTTCTTTTACTTCTAATATAATAACTTCAACTGTGCTGTTTGATTTCTTTACCCTCACTTCACATGTGTATGTGTTTTTCACGTAGATACAACACCCTCCCCCTCGTCTAGCCACTCTATCTGCTCTGTATATGTTGTAGTTCAGCAACGCTATTTCAGTATTCTCGATGCAGTTTTCACAGCCTTTTTCGCACTTATAATACAAGTGTGTTTCCGTTATGCATATGATATCTATGCTGGTTTCCGTAGCTAAATTTTGCAAGTATTGTAATTTGCAGTCTGCATGGTCCGTATAGCGGCCTTGTATATTTGTGTATAATACATTTATCGGGTTTTTAATCTTCGTGTTCGATTTTCCTAAATGATGGTCGTTTCCTGGTCGATGTCGGTTCCTGTTTGGTGTTATTGGTTGGGCCGCTGCATTTATGAGTATTGCGGTTGCGGCAATTATATATATATATATATATATTATTTTTTTTTAAAGATGAAAAATAAGTACTTATTTTAATTTATTAAAAAATTAAAATTTTATTTGAATTTGCCATTTTTATATTTAAATAAATGAAACAAATAAATAAATAATAAATTAATAAAAGGTTAATATAAAATGCAAACAACAATACGTAAATAAAAATTATAATAATTGAAAAATAAGTATGAATTAGTATGTATATATATAACTTTTTTTTTTGTTAGCTTCCGCCCGAATTGTTCATTCTGACGAAGGTCAAGCTTTTAACGCCACCTTAGACCTACAGTTTAATGTGAAATCCGAACCACGCCCCATCAGCAGCCCAGCGTCTTAACCACTAGGCCACCTAGGGTACCCATTTATCTACCAACCACTTTTCTTCACTGTGTGAAGGATGAACAGCTGGGTTTTGGGCTGCCGTCGGGTCTCGAACCCGGGGCCGATGGATTCGTAGTCAGCGACGCTAACCACTACACCACCGAGGCGCATATATATATATACAGGGCGTCCCAAAAAAATGTATACACACTTTAAATACTTATAAAGGCAGTGTTTATTAAAATACATTTCATTTTCAAAATGTAATAGAATCTACAGACATTATTTAATTGTTTTGTCAACGCCTGTTTTCAAACTGACGTCCGTTCTGGTCCAGGCACTGCTGATAACGCGAAGCAATGGAATCGCAAACATCACGAAACATTTCGTTTGGTATTTGTGTGCATTCTCGTTCAATGGCTGCTCTCAATTCAGCGACTGTTGCATGTTTTATAGCGTAGACTTTGTCTTTTAAGTATCCCCATAAAAAAAGTCTAGTGGTGTGAGGTCTGGTGAACGCGGAGGGTATTCTACGAAACCCCTTCGTCCAATCCACATCCACATCGTGCCAAGTACCACTCGCAATACTCCACTCTTCGGTCCGGATCATCTTCATTAATAGCATGGACTAATCTTGGAATGTAACTTTTCCATTGACAGCGCTTCAAAATGCGTTGGACAGACGATTCTGAAATTCCTACCTCACGACTCGCTTGCCGCACAGATTTTCTTGGACTTTGGTGATACGTTTCCAGTACTCTTTCTTGCTTTGTGGGGCTTGTCGATGTCCGTGGTCTTCCGGAACGCTTCTTGTGGACATTCTGAACAGTTCCATCGGCTAATTCCATCTCTAATTCGAGTGATGGTAAGTCGCGTTGGTGGATCTGTTTGAAACTCCCTCCTAAACTGTCTTTGCACTTCAACTGCGTTTTCACACTTCCAGTAGCATTTTAGAATGAATTTCCTTTGTTCAAAGCTTAGTCTGACTGCCATTATTAATTCTAATTGGTTTAACTTGGAAAGAAAGAAACATCAATTGAGCTATCAGCTGTTAAAGTGTGTATACATTTTTTTGGGACGCCCTGTATATATATATATATATATATATTAATAAATAAAATATATAAACGAAATAACTAAATAAATAATATTTATATAAAAAATGATAACAAAAAGTAAATAAATAATTAAAAGATCCAAATTTAGTTGAACGTGTTGGGAACTCATAATGAGTGCGACAAGCGTGTTGGCAAGACACTGCAAAAAAAGATAGGAGCACAATGTGCAAAGACAGTTATAATGATGAGGATTCTCTTTCTGGAACATTGTATCAGATACGCAAGAGGAAATGCAAAACACAAATAAATATATTTATATATTTATATATTTATATAAATATATAAATATATAAATATAAAACTGCAGAAATGACAATTATATTGAAAGTTACGTGTAACCTATATTTAGGAGTATTTTCTTACGTTCAAAATCCACAGTTGATACCGATGTGTTTTGTTCATTGTTGTATGGATATTCTCAGGGCCGGATTAAGACCTTTAGAGGCCCTAAGCACTTAAAAGATTTTGGTGCCCCATATATATGTAATTCAAAATATAAACAAAAATAAACCATAAAATAAAATTTTATTTTTTGAAATGAAACAAAACTTACAGTAAGATGGAAAATAATGTTTATTTTTGTATACTTCCACTTCATTTATATTTGAAAAGTTTTCTCCTACTTTTTTTAATTGCAAAGTCTTTGATCAGATCCTCAAAACTAATCTTACGTAACACATCTGCTTCTATACTTAGTAGAGATAAGGCATCCAGCCTGCCTTGTTGCATAGTTGTTCTGTTGGTATTTTTAATATACTTCAACTGAGAAAATGAACGCTCAGCTGAGCAATTTGTGACCATTAATGTTAAAAATATACGAAAGGCAATTTCTACATTTGGGAAGGCACACTCAATATTGTCTTCTACAATTATTTTATAAAGTTCAGCATGACTGAATCTTGTTTTTACATTTACTATAGCACACGAAAATATTTAATCTATATGTATTTTTAATATGGCGCTCAAAGACTTGATATAAACAAAATAATAACGCAAAGCGTAAAGTGTGTGATTACAACGAAATATATTTATTCTCTCAAAAGGGTTGTTGTTCACTACAAATTCAAACAATGAAAAAAAATAAATACTATATATGAATATATATAATTCAGTTTTCAACAGCTTATAGGCTATAAGCCGCGATTATAATAGTATAATAAATCCATGGTAAATCCGACAATGGAAAATTTCTGTGGTGCCCCCTTCCCTTGATGCCCTAAGCACGGGCTTATTTTGCTTAATGGTTAATCCGGCCCTGGGTGTCACGACACTGTACATCATTTACTAATGAGCTAATAAGTATTCAGAACGATGAGTAAGATATTATGAAATGCCCAATCAGGAACGATGTTTCACTTCTTCCAAAGACTGACCAATCAGAGGAAGGAAAATATTTTCACAATTCAAATCCAATACTATTTCATTAGAATACCTAATACGATGATTCGAAGCAGTTCTACTTTTTAAGGAAACTTATTTTTTCCCGGTTGGTGACATTAACACCCGTCTCAGCGCCCTCTAGTGGACGAAAGACGTTCAACGGCTCAAACAACCAACTTTTTATGTTTTTAATATATAGACTCTCAAAGTATGAATTTTTAGGCTTGAGGTTATTTTAAACTTAAAACTAAATTAGTAATGCATCATAAATTCATTTTATAGATATTTCACGAATATTACAGGGTTATAAATGATACTATTATTGAATTATCAAAAGAGTTAATCTACTGAAATTGTCAAGTGAATAACATTTTTTATTTTAATTTTAAAATATTACTGAAAAAATAAACAAAGACTGCATTTTCTCATCTATCTCTTATTTAGTTTGAATCTTGTATAAAATAATAATAATAATAATAATAATAATAAATAAAAAATATGTATCTATGGTTAGCATTGCTGATTATTAACCCACCGGCCCAGAATTCGATTCCCGGCGATGGCAGGCAGCGCTCAGCTCACGCAGCTGTTCATCCTTCCATAAAAGTAAAAACTGGTTAGTAGGTAAGTGGGTTGTCTGGGTGGCCTAGTGGTTAAGACGCTGGGATGCTGATCGGAAGGTCGTGAGATCGAGTCCGGGCGAGGACTTTGTAATTTATAACCGCCCGTGATAGGTCGTTGTTTGGATTTTAGGTCTACTAAGGTAGAGTAACCAACAAGCTTGACCTGACCTAAGGTGGGGGATAACAAGTTTGACTTTCGTCAGATTGAACAAACAATTCAAAAAGAAGCAAAACCAAGGTTGCCTATATATATGTAAGCTTGTTGCTCCTCCTTAGACCTACAGCTTAACGTGGAATCCGAACCACAACCTACCACGGGTAATCAGATATATATGTATATCGTATAAGAGGAGGGGCGACAAACTTGACCTTCGTGAAATGAGGAATCATTACATGAAACATTTGAAAGGTATATATTATATATATATATGGCAACACTGCATTACCTAAACATGCAAATGACGCGAACAAAATATGAAATGCTACGTCATTGAGTTCGTCAATTTATTTTTAAATTCTTTTATTTACTTCCTGTTATTGTTTCCTACGCACTGACCAATATATATATATATATATATATATATATATATATATATGATACACACAGACCATGCATGGAACAAGGAACTCTGCTGGGATAATTAAATCCCTATAATCCGAATAAGTAATGGTAAATGACAAATACCATAGTTTTTCTTTTTCATGATGTTAGCCCGACGTGGGCAACGGGTCACTCGCAAAGAGGTCCCACAAATATAGCTTCTCTCGCCAGCTGTCTGCAAAGCAGACAGGATCCAGCTTTGGGACATGGATCTGGGGTTTAAAGCAGCCTAACCGTGCTACATTTGAACCTCAATATAAGCAAAAAACTCGCTGCCTTCACGTCAGATTGAATACATCAAAGAAAAAGGGGTAACTATTATATTATTTGTCATTACTGTACTTATTCGGACTATAGTGGATTTAATTATCCCAGAAGAGTTCCTTGTTCCATGCACGGTCTGTGTGTATCATAAAAAACTCAGGGGACCATTCTGAGTTCATTCCCATATATATATATATAATTATATATATATATATTTATATATATATATGCACACTGTAATTACATTTTTCATTATATAACACACACACGCCCACCTATTAATGCATACCAGTAAGATTATTTATGAAAAACACTCGTAAAATATGTTTCAGAAACAGTTTCAGAAACAAAAACAAAAACTGTTTCAGAAACAAAATATCTAAAAAACAAAAAATTACTAATTGATAATATGTTGATTGTGTGTGTGTGTGTGTGTGTGTGTGTGTGTGTGTGTGACTAATAAAATTTTGAAAGCAAAATCGAATCCAAACTGAGTATGGAAACGCGGAATATCAAACTACAATAGAGAAGAATTTATTCAAATTAAGTACGCAGAAATCTCTAAATTAAACGCCTCAATAAAGTTGTATTCTCTTTCACTGAACTTTACGCGAACTTATTTCACAAGTTTTAATAAAAAAAAAAAAATAAATAAAAAAAATTAATTAAAAATTCCAGAAATCACACTTTTAATTATGTTGTAAATTAAAATATATTTTTATATTCAAATTTAAATATTTAATAACACTAGTTTAACTGTTTTCGTAAAAATCATGTCGCTATAACACTGCTCTGTAAATTCACACACACACACACACACACACACTATTATCAAATCGATATAGGCCAAGCGGTTTCATATGGACCCGTAATAGTGTATGTTTTTCTAATTCGTAAATAAATCGGGCTTCAAAGGGTGGCAAATCTTAGGTGGCAAACAGGTTTTAACTGAAAATAAGCATGTTGTAATGTTGTAGAGAGTTCAAACAGGCAAACAGTCGATTAGCCAACCATTTAAATAACAGTCAAAGAAACCATTAAACAACAACCATCAATTATGAGGCGTTCTTTGGGATGTAGATTGTGTTTACAATTAGGCCAAGGACGAAATAATAGAGACTGGGCTGTTTTCACGCTAATTTTAAAGGCATCCGGTCACCATATTCACCTGTTCACTATTTCCGTTTATATATATATATATATATATATATATATATATATATATGTGAAAATTATTTCACGAAAGTAACACGTGAAAAATATTTATGATGAATAAAACCACGAAGGAAAGGAAACACAAAAAGGTGCTCAAGCGCTTTCGTCTAATGACATCCTCAGGAACACTGAAGTACATAAAAGGTTACGGCCTATATATAGGTTACAGAAATCACATTGTTTACACCCAATTTTATAGATAATGCCTGAATTCCTTCAAAACAGATTTAGATAAAAAGGGTAGGACGCTAAATCTTTGGTAAACTTGTATGCTACTTTATTAACTTTTAATCTTCATTTTATTTTTATATATATCGAAACTTGACTATAAAAGGCAAAGTGTTAAAACCCGGGCAGATTTCCAGTATAAATTTGTATTTTTATAATTCATTTGATCTTGTGCTAAAAATCGATATTTTTCCTTACAAATCTGTATGCCTCTTTGTTAATCCTTTAATTTTTAATTTTACTTCTCTGTTATTGCATATATAATATATATATATATATATATATATATATATATATATATATATATATATATATATGTGTGTGTGTGTAGATATATATATATATATATATATATATATATATATGTGTGTGTGTGTGTGTAGATATATATATATATATATATATATATATATATATATATATATGTGTGTGTGTGTGTGTGTGTGTGTATGTTATTTATTTATTTATTTTTTTATTTTTAAAAAATTTTTTTTTCTTTCTGTAACCTATATATAGGCCGTAACCTTTTATGTACTTCAGTGTTCCTGAGGATGTCATTAGACGAAAGCGCTTGAGCACCTTTTTGTGTTTCCTTTCCTTCGTGGTTTTATTCATCATATATATATATATATATATGCCGTCTCTTCTCCCGATAAAGCTGAACTCTTCGATCAAACTTTTGTCTCCAATTCAGCCCTGGATGATTCCGGTATTGTTCTTCCATCTCTTCCCCTCTCTGATTTAATTATATCTAAAATTACAGTCTCTTCCAAAGATATTTATTCTGACCTATTTGGGCTCAACTCTCGGAAGGCGTACGGTCCTAATAATTTCCCTCCTGTTGTTCTTGAGAACTATGCTTCTGTGCTGACACCCTTCCAAAGCAAACTATTTCGTCTTTGTCTTCACCTGGTACTTACTTTCCTGCTGGAAGTTCGCTTTCATTCAACCTGTCCCAAAGAAGGGTGACCGCTCTCAACCCTAAAACTATCGTCCAATTGCTTTGATTTTCTTGCCTTTCAAAAGTTTTTAAATCTACCCTTAATAGGAAGTGTCTTAAACACCTCTCTTCTCGCAATCTTCTTTCAGATTGTCAGATGGGTTCAGTAAGGGACACTCTACTGGCAGTCTTGTTGCATATCTCTCTGACCCTTGGTTATCCTCCTTTCGGGATTTCGGTGAAAACTTTTCTATTGTGCTAGACATATCAAAAGGTGTTAATGGAGTCTGACACAAATATTTAATTCCCAAACTGCCTTCCTTCGGTTTCTATCCTTCTATCTGTGACTTCATCGCTGATTTCCTTTCTGGTCGATCTATAGCTGCGGTTGTAGATGGCCACTGTTCTTTTAAAGCTATTAACAGTGGTGTTCCTCAGGGTTCTACCCTATCACCCACTTTTCCTTTTATTTATTAATGATCTATTAAATCGCACTTTCTATCTTATCCACTCCTATGCCGATGATTCCACTCTTCACTTCTCTACCCGCTTCCCAAAGCGTCCCTCTCAACAGTCACTCCATGCTTCGTGTAGGACGGCTATGGTATACCTGAACGCTGATCTTTCTGCTATCTCTGATTGGGGCAGAGAAAACCTTGTTGCTTGCAATACCAAAAACTCGGTTCCTTCATCTGTCTACTCGCCACAATCTTCCACACGACTAACCCCTTACAATACACAACTCAATCTTTCTTCTTCTCTTAACATTGTTGGTGTTTCCTTTTATTGTGATCTTTCCTGGGAGTATCACATATACTCTAAAACAGCTTTTAAGAGGTTAGGTGCTCTCTCTCTTTCTCTCTACGGCGGGCGGACTTTGTTAGCCTCCGGGATAGCGTAGGTGAGATGGGGTTAGGGGTCGGCGGCGATGTTGAGGGAGTGTGGAGTGCATTCCGGGACGAGTTTATGGTGCTGCAGTCTGCTGCCATACCCTCAAAACCGGTCACCCCTGCTTCAACGCAGCCTAAGTGGTTCAGTCGTGACATCGCTTCGGCTATCCGAAATAGGAAAGTAGCGTATAGGAGGGCGAAGGCCAATCGTTCCCACGAGAACACTGAGGCGTATGTCCGCCTGTGTAGGGAAGTGAAGGCGAAGGTTAGGCTAGCGAAACGCAACGAAGAACTACGGTTGGCAAGCCACTGCAAGAGGAATCCTAAGGAGTTCTTCAGTTATGTTAATAGTAGAAAGACCATTAGAAGCATGATAGGTCCATTAAAGGACCGAAGCGGCGTTCTGTGGACCTCCGACGCGGACATCGCTAATGTGCTTAATGAGTATTTTGCGGGAGTTTCACCAGGGAGGACACCCGCGTGATCCCCGAGCCAGGCGTCAGGCACGAAGGTGCTGGCCTGGATAGTGTTCGATGTACCGCGACAGTCGTTGCCGATAGAATAGACAAACTGAGTGCGTTTAAGGCTCCTGGGCCAGACCAGTTTCTCCCCAGAGTGTTGCGGGAGGTGCGCGACCAGGTGGCTCCTCACCTGGCTACAGTCTTCAACAAATCGTTGGAGACGGCCAGGTGCCTGGTGACTGGAGGGAAGCCAATGTGATCCCTATTTTTAAGAAAGGGGATCACGAAAGTCCAGGGAACTATCGTTCCATTAGTCTCACTTCAGTTGTAGGTAAATTATTAGAGGGGATAATAGCGGATAGGATCGTTGACCATTTGGATTCCTACAAGCTGCTTGGGGACTCCCAACATGGGTTTAGACTAGGGTGTGCACGAGTACCGAAACTTAGGAACCGGGACCGATACCAGAAAAATTATCGGGAACCGGGAAATCCCGGGAAAAAACCGACTAAAATTTTTGTTTTAACCATTGTTCGTAAAATTAAACTTAGTCTAATTGGCATAAAAAAATCTAAGCATTGAGGTCAATTATGTTTATTTATCTTGTTTTACATCATTTATGAAGTAGTATTTAAAGAAAATTTGAGCATTTAGAACCGCATCAGATAATTGAGAACGAAAAAATCTAAGCATTGAGATCAATTATGTTTATTTATCTTGTTTTACATCATTTATGAAGTAGTATTTTAAGAAAATTTGAGCATTTAGAACCGCATCAGATAATTGAGAACGAAAAAATCTAAGCATTGAGATCAATTATGTTAATTTATCTTGTTTTACATCATTTATGAAGTAGTATTTTAAGAAAATTTGAGCATTTAGAACCGCATCAGATAATTGAGAACGAAAAAATCTAAGCATTGAGATCAATTATGTTTATTTATCTTGTTTTACATCATTTATGAAGTAGTATTTAAAGAAAATTTGAGCATTTAGAACCGCATCAGATAATTGAGAACGAAAAAATCTAAGCATTGAGATCAATTATGTTTATTTATCTTGTTTTACATCATTTATGAAGTAGTATTTTAAGAAAATTTGAGCATTTAGAACCGCATCAGATAATTGAGAACGAATCTTTGAAAGAAATAGACCAGCTGCTGAAAAAGCTCGTTCACTTTCAACGCTTGTAGGCTTAATTGTTAGAAGTGCAGCTCGCAATCGATCCAGCTTTTCTGTGCGATTCCCTGTCGCTTCAAACAGTTTGAATTCTTTGCTGGCATCGAAATTTTCTTGATTTTTTACATTCTTTGGAGATTTAAGTTTATTTACTACATCGTAGTATTCCTGAAGCAAAGGGTCGTTGGACTCGTTGATAGTATCGGGAGTATTTTGATTTACTTCTTCAATACCAGTCCTTTCTTCTTCGTTTTCTTCATTAGTCTCTGGATAGAGACGTTTGTAAATTGCTTCAGCAGACTTCTTCAGAGATACTCATGAAGCTGCAGGAAATTCCGTCGACTCAGAGGTTGGATAACTTGGATTATGGAGATATTGAAGCAGTCCTGAAATTTCTTTCTGCCTTCGATTTATGAATCGATCAATCAAAGCTCGTCTTAGGTTCACAGTTAGGCGATCTTTGCTTCTTAATTAACAGAAAACGTGTTTATGACGTAAACACTGCTTGCGTCATAAGTAGTCAAAGTTACGTCTAAGCAGTAAGCACTGCTTGCGATTGCCACGATCCATACAAATTACAATACGTTTTAAACGGAAGGAATATTCTCTTAAGATATCATTTTTTATTTTTAAATACGTAGAAATCTACTTATTAAATTTTTTTATTTTTAAAATACGTAGAATCTACTTATGCAGCTCTTGCATAGTAAAAACAATGCAACTGTTTTTAGAGTGTAGAGGAACCGGGAAATCTTTTCGGTTCTCGGTTCGGTTCCTGAAATCTAGGAACCGGGAATTTCCCGGGTAGCAAGAACCGGGTGCACACCCTAGTTTAGACGGCATAGGTCGTGTCTCACCAACTTGCTCGAGTTTTTCCACGTCATGTTGAGTGAGTATGATAAGAGTAGGGCGATTGATATACTTTATCTCGACTTTGAGAAAGCCTTTGATAAGGTACCTCACCACCGGCTAATGACGAAAGTGTGCGCGCTGAGTATCGGTGGGGAGGTAGGTAGGTGGATTGAAAAGTGGCTGAAGAATAGGCGGCAGAGGGTTGTAATTAAAGGGGTTAGTTCGGGTTGGGTCTTGGTCACTAGTGGGGTTCCTCAGGGTTCCGTTTTGGGGCCACTGTTGTTTATCATTTACATAAATGATATCGACGGTGGCATCGTTAGTCGGATCGCCAAATTCGCTGATGACACCAAGCTTGGGGCCAATGTTGGGACGCCCGAAGCGATCGAGGAACTGCGTGCGGACCTTGGTAGGATAGGAGAGTGGTCTAAAAAATGGCAAATGCCGTTTAACTTGGGTAAATGCAAAGTGATGCACATTGGCTACGCCAATCCCAAGTCGGACTACTCGATGTTGGGGAGTAATATCGAGGTGACTGATTTAGAAAAGGACTTGGGTGTGCTAATTAGCAGCGACCTTAAGTTTACGAAACAGTGCGTAGAGGTGGAAAAGAAAGCCCAGAAGCTGTTGGGTGATATCAGGAGGCAATTTCAGTTTCGGAACAAGGAGATTGTGCTCTCTCTGTACAATTCCCTGGTTCGGCTGCACCTGGAGTATGCTGTGTAGTTCTGGTCGCCCACCCTCAGGAAAGATATTGAGAGGCTGGAGCGAGTGCAGGCGAGGGCCACAAAGTTAATCTCTTCCGTTAGGCATATGGGCTACAATCGACGCTTACGCGCCCTGAACTTGTTTTCGCTGGAAACTCGGAGGCTGCGCGGTCAACTGATCGAGGTTTTCAAGCTCTTACGCGGGTTCAACGATGTCGATTTTAGAAATATGTTTAGTTTAATGATAACCCATCTCGCAGCAATGGTTGGAAGTTGGATTTGAAACGGTTTAGGACTAGTGTGTGTGGGAATTACTTTACCTATAAGATCTGTGACACGTGGAACAGGTTACCTTCAGAAGTTGTGAACAGTTCCTCTGTGGATCACTTCAAGAAAAGGTTAGACCAAATCTTGCACACTATTTGAGGGTGTAGAAAATTTTCCCTGGCACCCGTTGCCATTGGTACTTCCTCGGTATGGGCCGCAAAGCCTTTTGAGGTACTTCTTTTCCTTGTAACTCTCTCTCTCTCTCTCTCTCTCTCTCTCTCTATATATATATATATATATATATATATAATTTTTACCTGTTTATTTTGTGTTGGAGCTGATGTTTAGTATAGGGGCCACCCTAGTCTGACCGTTTCGGCAACATCTTTCTTCATTTTGTCAGATTTGGTGAAGGAAAAAGTTATTCTCGGCTCTCGTCGTGCCCTCGTAACCGGCAACATACATTATTATGTTTAATAAAGGCTTGACCTTGTATCCATTAAGTCTAAAATTTTAATGTCCTTCTTTTTATGTTTTAATTGTAGAAGATTGAAGAAGGAGACCCCCCCTCCCCACTTTTGATGCCACGGCATCCTCTCTGGCTCCATTGTAGAAATGACGTATGAGCTTCGTGCGTGTCCGGTCATTGCAGTAAAGTTTAATTCCGTTTTTACGAGAATGACGTACTTTTAAAGGACCTCACACATTATCATGAAACGTTCATGACATCTTTCCGGCGGCAGTTTTATAGATTTTGGTCACGTGGCCATAATAAACTTGAGGCATCTTTTATTTCTGTCATTTTAGACGGAGAAATTCTTTCCTAAATTTCCACTTCAAACAAACTTCTTTATTTCGTAAAATTTATTCCAAATTAAGAATTCACCAAAATTGAATTTAATGTATTTTTATTAATTTCTTTTCAGTGAAAATGATCAGAAATATCTGAAGTAATATTAAGAAAAATCAGGAGGCAACAATTATATTTCGCAAATGCGCTTCTTTCATCACAGTCCAATTAAAGGTTAACAAGCACACACACACACACAACACACACACACACACACATATATATATATATAATATATATGATGAATAAAACCACGAAGGGAAAAGAAACAAACTGGTGCTCAAGCGCTTTCGTCTAATGACATCCTCAGGAACACATTAAACGAAAGCGCTTGAGCACCACTTTGTGTTTCTTTTCCCTTCGTGGTTTTATTCATCATAAATATTTTTCACGTGTCACTTTCGTGAATAGGTAGGCGACGAGGCGGTGTTATGTTGTATATCAAAGATAATATTGCGAACGTTATAGAAGTAAAGCACTCAATTCCAGAACCAATAAATTCGACTGTAGCAGAACTTAAATTGAACAATTTCAAACTTCTTGTTGCGGTTATATATAGGCCCCCGTAATCAAACAGCTGATACGGACGAAGCGTTATATCGTGAACTAAAGAGAATAATAGGTAGTGAGCAAGCTTTAGTTATGGGTGACTTTAATTGCGCCAACGTGAATTACGATACAATGCAGGGAGACGCGGAAGGTAATCGTTTAGTTAATTTTCTCGAGGATAGCTTTCTTATTCAAAAGGTTGGGGAACCTACGAGGTTGGACAGTATTTTAGATTTAGTAATAACTACGGATGATAGGCTAATTACTGATCTTCAAGTAATAGAACCGTTAAGCAATAGCGATCACAATATGGTAGAGTTTGTCGTCTCAGTAAGTCACTCGAAACCAGCTAACTCTTCTAAAATTCCTAACTTCCAGCACGCAGACTTTAGTAAATTTCGAAATAAATTGTCACACGTCAATTGGGAAAACGTAATGGGGAACTCCAACGCAAAACTAATGTGGGAATCGTTCGAAACAGTAGTTAGGACTATAAATTAGGAATGTGTGCCGTACAAAATTAAGCGTGCGAAAGTAAACAACAAGCCCTTGTGGTTTACTTCTACAGTAGGAGACATTATAAAGAGTAGAGACAGGGCTTATAGGCTACATAAGTGCGATAAAGACAATTTGTGGTTACAAAACAACTACATATCTCTAAGGCGTGAAGCGAAAAGTGCAATAAAAAAGTCCAAGCGCGAATTTGAAATCTCCATAGCTCGTGACGGTAAAGAAAACCTCAAGCGATTCTTTTAATACGTCAACAACATAAATCCAGTAAAAAGTGTCTTGGGGCCGTTGAAAAATGTTAACGGAGATCTAGTTTCTGAAAACAAGGAAATGGCTACCTTGCTAAACGAATTTTTTACGTCAGTTTTTACTATAGAAGATGTAACGAATATCCCTACGGTCATAGACATAATACCTTTTGATAATGGTAATATTTTGGATAATATTGTCGTTAGTGAAGGGGAGGTAATGCGCTATATTGATAAAATGAAAACGCGTAAATCACTGGGGCCGGATTCCATATATCCCATACAACTAAAAGAATTAAAAGATAGCATTGTTGTGCCGCTAACAAAGATTTTTATTGCGTCTATTTCTGAGGGGTGCGTACCAGATAATTTCAAGTTAGCAAACGTAACACCTATCTTTAAGAAAGGCGATAAAGGTGCGGCGGGAAATTATAGGCCAATCAGTTTAACGTCTGTTGTAGGTAAGCTACTGGAATCAATAATTAGGGATCATATAGTCGAACACTTAGAATTGCACAAACTAGTTAGAAATACGCAGCACGGTTTTAGGCGAAACAAATCTTGCTTAGCTAATCTTTTAGAATTTTTTCAAAGCGTGGTTGACGTTTACGACAGTCATCGGGCGGTTGATGTAGTGTATTTAGATTTTCAAAAAGCGTTTGACACCGTGCCGCACAAAAGACTAATTGAAAAAACTAAGGCTCATGGAATCAGGGGTGTAGTAATAAGTTGGATAGAAGAGTGGTTGCGGGGTAGGAAACAGAGGGTGGTCGTTGATGGAGCGGAGTCGTGTTGGGCTAATGTAGCGAGTGGCGTTCCTCAGGGTTCTGTATTGGGCCCCTTGCTTTTTCTTATATATATTAACGATTTAGATGTCGGCCTAGTCAGTACAGTTTCAAAGTTTGCGGATGACACGAAGCTGGGTGGTAGGGCGATTAATGACGAAGATAGAGGTAAAATCCAGGAAGATCTGAATAAAATCGTTGATTGGTCAGTCACATGGCCAATGAGATTTAACGTTAAGTGCAAAATTTTGCATATAGGTTCGCGTAACGGTAATTTTGCGTATAGTATGTCAGGGAAAGATTTAACAAGCGTAGAGCAGGAAAAAGATTTAAGAGTTATAGTCACTGGTGATTTAAAAGTAGCGAAACAAAGTACAGCAGCGGTCAATAAGGTGAACAATGTGTTAGGTTTTATAGCTCGAAACTTTGAGTACAAATCGCGCGATATTATAGTTCCTCTTTATAAATCATTAGTTAGACCCCATTTGGAGTACGCGGTCCAATTTTGGAATCCGCATAAGCGCAAAGATATACACAAAATCGAAAGAGTTCAAAGACAAGCAACTAAGATGATTCCGTCGCTTAGCTCAAAGTCGTACGAGGATAGGCTTAAGGAGTTAAAATTGACTACACTCGAGACTAGGAGGCTAAGGGGTGATCTAATCCAGGTTTTCAAAATTATGAATGGGTTCGATAACGTAGATAGAGATAGCTTTTTCGAAATATCTCAATATAATAGGACTAGAAATAACGGGTGTAAGTTGACAAATAGAAGGTTCGAGACAGCAGTTGCCAAAAACTTTTTTACGCATAGAATAGTAAATAGCTGGAATAGTTTGCCGGTAGAAGTAATTAGTAGCACGTCTATAAACAGGTTTAAAAATCGATTTGACGCATACGTTGATAGATTGGGTATAGTTTAAGATAGTAAAATTAAGGCTTTGTGGTGATAGATCCCACAGCTCAACACAAGTGTTGTGGGATATAGGGAGGCAGCATCTTGGGTTAGGGGATACTCTCTGTCCTTACACACCCCATTTAAAGAGATTCCTCTGCCGAGCGGTGACCCCCATAGTACTGTGAGGTATTGAAAAACTCATGATCTTCACTTGCCCCACAAACACCTTGAAATGGGAGACCCAAAATGGGTGCACACACATTTCTACATTACTGTACAGTCTTTACAGCCACACCTACACTTTTCCTCCTAAGTATATATATTGTAATGTATATGGTGGTAAATTTTGACTTGGTCCGCAATCGATATGGACCGTGACTTATTTTTGGTTGGCAAGGTACTAGTATTGATGGATACCGTAATGAAATTGACTGGATTCTTTGGATCTGATATATTTGCATGTCGGTTATAAATAGATATAGAGTGTAACATATTTGTGGATAGTAGTCTATTATGACTTGATCCTCTGGATCCAGAGATTCTATCTTTAATTTTAAATCGATAATTAATTAGTTTTAAATTGATAATTATTTAGTTTTGTAAAAATTGGTCGTTGCCAATGTACAGGCAGTTCTTACATAAATTTCTTATGTTCTTGTGGTTCGGAACCCGCGTAAAATTGTAGGTCCCCTCCGCCACCACGGAGGACATACACAATGCACAATTACGAACACAGTTAGGTAGACCAGCCATGAGTGGATCCTAGGGTTTTTGCTGGTCTGAAACATTATAACAATATATATAATATATATATATATATATATATATATAAGGAATATGTAACAAATTACATTTTCTTAAAACAATTGAGAATGTAAACAAGAAATTACATCTTAATTCCAATGTAAATAAATTTTTATTTTATCATTAAAAAAAATGTGTATATCATTTATATGTGACAAAATATGCTAAAATGTTGCATGAATATTTGGTTTAAATATGCACTGCATAAGTAAGTATATTTGATTTACATTATATATGAGTCACTACATAAAAGTAAATTTATTCGAGAGAGAGAGAGAGAGAGAGAGAGAGAGAGAGAGAGAGAGAGAGAGAGAGAGAGAGAGAGAGTCTTAATAACAAAGAAGAGTAACACTTACCCCTTGAATATCCCCTTGTCGAAGTCTAACGTTGGCATTCTGTGAGACGGTGTAAGGAACCAAAAGGAATAGAATCACTTCTAGAACGGACATTGTAAGCCTCTCAAGCGGGTTATTGACGGGAATTTGACGGGAAAATGTCTTATTATTCCCTTTCTCGGCATTCCTTCAGCGTTCAAATTCATGTAAATAGTTGCCAAGTCTCGCTATATAGTTTAAAGTTTTTATATTTTGTTTTTATCATTTTTTTTTGTATAATTTTCTACTTGTATCGTATATGCGATTAATATGTAAATACGATATTTTTTGTTTAGTTAAAATTTGTTAAGTCATTATATATATATGCTTTGTGCTGGTGGGATATAAGAAATAATATATATATATATATATTAAAAATATAATAAAAATAAATTAGCATATCCTGAAAACTTTTATTCAAATTTTCAAACTTTAATGAAGCCCCCCCTAAAAAGAAAAAAACATTAAATAAATAAAAAAGTAAAATTTTTGTTCATTATATCAGGGTTTTTCAAGGTATTTTCCAATGCACACACGGGTGGAATAGATAAACAAGTGCCACTTTAAATTTGTTTTTACTAACACTTCATCGATTAACTCTTTAAAAATAAGGAGAGGGGGCCCTCTGCTCTTACACCAGTGATTGTGTATAATTACGAGTGTTCAAACTGCAATGCTGAATACATTGGCGGCTCAAAGCTCCAATTTAAGGTGAGAGTAGATCAACATCTTGGTGAATCATCTCGCACCAACTCTCATTTGAAAGATCCAATTTTTTCAGCAGTTGGAAATCATTGCAGAGATCATCCACTAAGTAGGGAGAGTTCTACAGGATTGTTTTCAAATGCACCAATGAAATTGAACTTCGAACTATGGAATCTATCCTATATTTATATTGAATAAAAAACAACCATAGGTGATAATTTGTCTTCTGCAAATTTGTATGTTGTTTAATACTTGTCTCGATCTGTCTTTAAGAGCTTAGAGTTGTATATTGATTTAGTCTCTTACAAGCAGGGTTGCCAAGTCCGACTGGCACATCAATACCAGATTGTAATGTATTTAGTACCAAATCATATAATTTATTACCAAATCTTATCTAATATACATATAAAATGATTTAGGCCTATACATGAGAGCGAAGCGAGATACCGACTACCTACATATTTATTATTCTATTTGAAATTATTTTCTAATATGATACACATTTATTATTCTATTTAAATGATTGGACAGATGATTGGAAACATAGAAAAAGGTAGTCAAATTCGAGCAGTGCGGCTGTGCCTAGTTTGAGCGAAAACGCTTAGCGGGTAAGAAGGGCCGCCAGTGAAATTTGTGCCTTATTGAACGTTGGAATTAGATGAAATTTACTTTGTCTTGTTTTTTAAGATTACTGGAAATCTCCAGTATTTTTTAAACATTTGGCATCCCTGCAAAACACCAGACTCGGCATAGTATGATAGTATGCAGAGTTTGGTGTATGGCGGGGTTGCCAAATGTTTCATACACTGACAGTTGACATGTGTACCCAACATCGGCCCGAGGTTTTGTGCTACTAGGGATCTGTTTGAGCTAAAATTTTAGTTCCACAATTTATTTTACATTCATTTGTAAATAATACCAAACTCATCCTGTTTTAATACCAAACGACCAAATATATTTTCCCGTGACCAAATTGTTTTTTTAATACCAGATTTGCCCTGATTTGGTACTGAAAAATACCAGTTGGCAACCTGCTTACAAGGAACCCCACTTTTGTTTTATAACTAATGTAATTTTGATGTCTTTGTGCCGTGTAACTTTGTATGTGAAGTGTTTTATGTGATGTAAAATGTTGCATGTAAATTTTTTAATCTTTTTAATGTTTTTAAAATTACAAATTCTGATGATGAGATGAGTTAATCTCGAAACGTAAAGTTAAATTATGATTAAAAACCATGATGATTATATATATATATATATATATATATATATATATATATATAAGGTTTGTAGACTATATCTATGCCAAAATATGTTAATACAAATTTTATTTGTATCTTTTTTTGAGGATAAATAAAAAATTGGGTTTTAAAAGGATAAGAGTTTACAGAATACGACCTTATTGCCTCCTGACATACTTTGTATATTTATTTTATGCGACATTTATTTTATACGATAATATTCAGCAGAGTTCCAGGTCAAAAATTTGGGGTTATTTGTATATAAAATCCTATATTATACAAGAATATGGCAGGACGCACGTCTATGACGTCACAAGTGCACTTATGCTGTAGCCTAACCTAGGCCTATATAGATATACTTACGCCCTCTGGAAATTTTTCAAAATATTTACGAAAGGATAGAACTATTTCAAGATACAGTAAATTACATAATTTTTTCAAATTAGTAATTTTTCCTAGTAACTCTTTGTGCAATTTATTTCTAAAGTTTGTGCACTAAAAAATGGACGTTGTTATATAGGGGGCCTCTATTTATATATATATATTATAATATATATATATATATATATATATATATATACAGACCGTGCATGGAACAAGGAACTCTTCTAGGATAATTAAATCTACTATAGTCCGAATAAGTAATGGTAAATGACAAATACCATAGTTTTTTTTTCATGATGCTAGCCCGACATGGGCAACGGGTCACTCGCAAAGAGGTCCCAAAAATATAGCTTTCCTCACCAGCTATCTGCAAAGCAGATAGGATCCAGCTTTGGGACAGGATCTAGGGTTTAAAACGGGTAATATAAACGGACAACATTTTTTTATAAGTAATTGGTACAGCTTCTAGACATAAGTTTATATAGTTGTTAACACAAATAGACCATCTTTTTGTTCTTTTATCTATTTCTCGTTCTTTTCAGGTCTTCATTTTCTTAGTTTTAATGACTCATATTATAAACATTCATTTTGTTTTTCAGTTTTCCTCCCTATCAGTCACAACTTACTACTACTACTACTACTGCAGATAGTAATAATAATGATAATGCGCTACAGTGTATATACTGTACATTAAAATATATAAATCTAAATTATAAAACCAATTACTCGTTTCACGTAACAAGTTGCAGCCAGAAACCCTGTTTCTTCTCACGGGTGAGTGACCTGATCCCAGATAATTACAGAGTAGCTGTGCAGCCTAAATCCCACTGGAGACGGAGGTGGGACTCGAATCTTGGCTTTCAGATCCTGAGTCAAATTTTTAACCAAATGATCCACGGGATCTTTTGATCTTACCACATCTTACGAAATACCGAGATCAGGGATTATAAACTATCCTAATTAACAAAATAAAAATTAGCAATAAATTAATAGAAGTTAAGT
This sequence comes from Bathynomus jamesi, assembly GCA_023014485.1. Lineage (NCBI taxonomy): Eukaryota > Metazoa > Arthropoda > Malacostraca > Isopoda > Cirolanidae > Bathynomus > Bathynomus jamesi. The sequence continues at coordinate 56,856 of JAJOZX010008851.1, read as the reverse complement.
TATTTTACAATAGTTAATGAAAATATTATAAGATATTCTTAATTTGGAAATTATTCAGTTTAGCGGTCACATCGAAACCATGCCCATCAACCCTGATTGGCCAAAATTTGATGACGTGACAAATTGCTAGCCAACTACTACCTAATCCAGCGTATGCCTAATCCGGCTGTCCTTTGACGTCATTACGATGGGTGTTTTTTCGACTAAAACTGAATATTAGCTCCTAATTCAAATTTATACGCAATAACTCATTAACATACATAATAATAATGTTTTGTTAGAAGAAAAACGGGTAGATATTAAGTTTCGGGGACACCACTTTTTTGAACCCCTAATTGGCAAAAGATGGTAACGTAGGAAATAACTAACCAACCTAGAACGACCATCTATCCTAGTGTAACCTAACCTGGCTGTAAGTTACCCTGTCTGGCCCAAAGTATGAAGTGGGCAGATCACCAAAATCTGGTGTCCCCGAAACTTAATATTAGCCGAAAAACGTAATGATAATAAATAAAATTAAAAGAAAAAAAATTAAATGAGGGAGACTATATTCTCCACAACCGAATCAATTTAGCCTTTAATCCGATACCAAATATCTCTATATAGGAATCGTTCACTTTTAAAAATTTATTTTATTAGGGTATCCCATAAATTTATTCTTCTACAAGTGCAACGTTTTCATATATTTTAAGGGAAAACTCAGGTTTCGGAAAGTAAAAGAGAATTTTTACTCGAAATCTGTGAATTATTTAATAGGTTGATCGATTTGTTTAATCATATAATGTAAATTAATAATAATAATAATAATAATAATAATGTTTTGTTTAACCTACTTCATAACAGCAACGGTCATTAACATAAGGAACCTATAGCTTTTCGTGGGATTCGAGCCACGGGTCACTGCATCATCTGAACGCAGAGAACGATCATCCACCCAACTAGTGAACACGCGCAACGACGCTTATCTTAATGATCTAGGGGGAAATGGTGTTTTGACGTGGATACACCGTTATCTTTGTTGAATAATATACTGCGAATCAGGGCTAGCCAACTGATGGCCCGCGGGCCACATCTGGCCTCCGGCCTCGAAATAGTTGTAGAAAATTTTCCGACAAATAACTAAAGTAGATCATCCGGTACTTTTCCATTATCTGCTTAATCCCTTTCATGCCATTCTAGAAGATATTATGGCATTCTATCTTCCTGAAAATTAAATATTTAAGATTGTTTTCCTTTTCGTTTGTATTAAATTGACATTTGATTAATAAAATTTATATGAATAAAATGTGTATAATTTTAGGTAAAAGTTGCTTAAAAATTAATCGAAACCTACCGGAAAATTATTGAATGCCCGGTTAGGTACACCCTTGACGATTGGTTAGGTTAGTCGGATTATTTCGTTAAAACTAATGAAAATATCACGACTTAACCTAACCAATCGTCAAGGGTGTACAGTTGACCTAACCGGGCATTCAATAATTTTCCCGTAGGTTTCGACTAATTTTAAGCAACTTTTATCGGATCTTTTAAACTATTTCACACCCCCCCCCTCCCAACATACTCTTTCAACAATCACCACCCCAATGTTGATCTTTTCAACTATATTCCCCCCCCCCTCCCCCCCCCCCCCCCCGAGTTTAAACTCTACAAATTAACCAAAATAAGATAAGAAAACAATAACAACAAATTTATTATTTATTGCAAACATATAATAAATAGAGAACCATTATTTACATAGGATAAAATTTGAATGCCCGGTTAGGTCAACTGTACACCCTTGACGATTGGTTAGGTTTAGTCGTGATATTTGCGTTAAAACGCGGGATAGTTTTGCTACCCGCTGCCTGCACGAAGGGTAGCAAAAATAACTGAATGCCCGGTTAGGTTAACTGAATGCCCGGTTAGGTCAACTGAATACCCGGTTAGATTCATTGAATGCCAGTTACGTCAACTGTACACCCTTGACGATTGGTTAAGTTTAGTCGTGATATTTTCGTTAAAACTAACGAAAATATCATGACTAAACCTAACCAATCGTCAAGGGTGTACAGTTGACCTAACCGGGCATTCAAATTTTATCCTATGTAAATAATGGTTCTCTATAAACCGGAAATATGATAGAATATAATAGAATTTTCAAGATATGTATCTTATATACATATCTTAAAAATTCTATTATGTAAATAAGATAAGTAAAACCTGTTAAATTCTCTTCCCCCCCCTAATATTGACCTTTTATACTATGTCTCCCCTCTCTGAAGCTTGGGGGGGGGAGGGAATAGTTTAAAAGATCCCTTTTATCTAATAATTATATCGTTTTATATGTTACATTGCGTGGGTATAACTGAAAAGTACCTAAAATTGTTAAAAAACCTGTGGAATTTTGTTTACATTTGTCTAATAGCATTTTTAAAAAAAACTTTGGAGTCTTGTAGAAACGTTTAAATTTGGATGATGGAAGATAACGGGACAGTAACGATCATCCTAAAATATTAAAAGGAAAACTTTAAAATAAAAGAAATAACGTCTTCAGTGACATACATTTATTATAACTGGAATATTTTAGGATTATTAGCAGTTTACGTTTATTACAAATAAGTCATTATTATGCTGAATTTTTTTTTTCACTCATATTTCACGATAGATGACCGGCTCCCGTGCCGCTGAGGGTGAAAGTGCCCCTCAGCCAAAGTGAACGGAAGCTGGACATCCCTGTTTTAAATTATCACTATAAAGAAATGCCTCATACGTGTCATTACATCTTAATCCCGTAGATCAACAAAGTTAGCGACACTGGGTCTAAGTAGTATTGGGACTGAGGGATCGACGTATACCAGCTGGGGCGATGGGACGCTCTGTTGACGTCGACACCGTATCGACACTCTAAAGAACTAACAACGTAACCTAGCCTAACTAAACCTAACCTAGCCTAACTTAATGTAATCCAGAATAACTTGTCGATTAAATGTCACGTCGAGAGAATGACATTAGCCGTATGGGTGACTGTCCTTTGCGTTCAGATTAAGTACTGACCTAAAGTATAGTTTGGATTCCATGCTATATAAAATGTATGATACGTAGCTTCCCTCTATCGCGTGACCTTGGCTGTTAGTACGGAAGCAAAATAATGCATTTGACCAGCCTACCAACTCTCTCTCTCTCTCTCTCTCTCTCTCTCTCTTAATCCTTTTGGGGCTAGCCTGAAGTGGGTCATAGGGTCTTTGTTGCACCGATACCTCGGTAAACAGAGCTGTAAATATTTTCCATAAACTCAAAAATATATGTTCGAGGTTTTTGTGACGATACCAAGTGGTTGATGTGCGATCGGCACAATAGGGCTGACCAATTCATATCGAAACTTCGATATCGATCGAAGCATTTTACGGTATTAAAAAGTCCCTCCAATGTATGTCAGCATTTATTTGCAGAATAGCTAATCTTTACGCTTGAGTGATGGGTGGCGGCATCTTAATTATTTTGTTCTGGAAAGTGGCTCTCTGTCGGATGGTGACGTGAAAGCAAGCTTAGCTACGTTCTAAACACTTTTCATTCGGGAATTGACGTTCCTTTCCTTCCTATTTTAACACGCAAAACATGTAAAATACGAAATCAACCTTGAAAACAATTAACCCTAAAAGGACGACCGCTACATATTGATAACGTTTCAAATACACGCATTCCTAACTTAACTCTACAAACAATTCCGGCGTTCAAGTGTTAAATTCTACTTCGTTGGTCGATAAGCCGTATTCGGAACATATAGAAATAAATTTTGTTTTATCTTTGTGTGCTCGTTTCGAAACGGTAGCAACGAAGCAAGTACGTATAGAAATAGAAAAATAAGACATACGAAGGATTTAAGAGCTTTAAAACTCGGAAATAGCCCAGGAGAGTTTCTCTATTTTAGATATCGATCAAAGTACAACCTCAGCTTTGATGAACAGCCCTACGGCATAAGTATATTATTGGTTAGTTTATGCCGCGGTGCTACCTAGTGTACGATCTCTATGTGTGCATATGTGTAAAATTTGTAAATTGTAGTTGTAAAATTTTCTTGTTTACTTTTCCAGAGTCAATGTATTTTCTTCAACCTTTTTTCGTACCCGCCTCTCGCGGGGAGAGAGCGAAGGGTGGGGAGAGAACCTTATGTTTTTCTATTCATTTTTCTACAACTGCTAGAATAGGTTAAAATTGAACCAGTTAATAACAGGAACTTTCCAAGTGGACCGAAAGGTCTTTAAGTCTTCCTCTTGTTCTTGTAACTCCTTGTACTCTCTCTCTCTCTATATATATATATATATATATATATATATATATATATATATATATACACATACACACCAAACAGTGTAGTGAGGTAATAATAATAATAATAATACAATCAAAATCCCATTGCATTAATAGAAGCATTTTCCTATATACATAATAATTGAATAGGTCATAATTGAGGGAAGTCCGTCAATTATTAATAATTTTTATTGTATTATGACCGATTCTCATAGTATAATTAAGCTCATTTCAAATTACTGTAAAAAAGAGCCTCTAAATGGAAATAATTGGCACATTTTTAACATAACTTTGATCAACGAATTGTTAATAGAAAATGAGTCTATTTATGGAAAACATTTTTAAATTTAAAAAAATTGAACTTGCAATATATTATTATTATTATTATTTCTTGCATATAATTATTGTTGATAACAATTCAAGAATTTGAATTTTTTAATTTCAAGTTTTTGAGACACTTGAATAAATAAATAAATAAATTTGACTCATTAAGTTGCCTTGAATTACCGTTATTAAGGAGTCATTCTGAGTCACGAATCATTTTGAGTCAAAAAGTCACTCAATGAGAGATTGTTCGATGGAACGCTGATTGTGGCATCAAAAGTCATAATTAGGCGCGATAATTACAATTATAACCTCAATTATGAAACGCAATAATAAATTTGAATGAGTATTATTAAAAACCGCCACAATCATGAATTTCACATAAAATAGCTGAAAAAATGAAATATTATTTCATACGCTCCTCCAAAAGCTATTAATAGAGTTCTTTTTACCCCAAATTGCGTCAAATTATCTCCGATTCAATAAACAGTTAAAATTACAACATTCCTTTTATAGTTTTGAAAATAAAGAATGTTTTTACACTCATTTTACTCAGAATTACTCGAGCGATGTATGGGGGAGGGTTGATACAGTTAAAAAGATACCAAAGATGATCGTCGTCAAGAACGAATGACAAAACTTATCAATGCCAGAACGTGTGTCAACTTTACATGATGGAAAAGGAAACCAACATAATTCTAAATATATTCCTCCAATAATTCTCTTATTATTTACTAACTTTTGTTATCAAGTCAAAAACTATGGAAAATCGCGGGTGTCTATTTACTTTTGTCAGCCCTCTGTAGTAATTTTAAATATTTGATGAGTCTGAGTTTATTTGAAGCAATTTGAGTTAAAATAACGTGACAATTTTGTTGATTTTACGTTTGTTATTCATTACGCATATTCCCACGCATGTCCCTCAGTGGTTAGTTCAGTTTAAAGTCACTGATACTTTGATTGATGACGTTAAAAGTCTTACTACTTTATTTAATATATATATATATATATATATATATATATATATATATATATATATATATATATATATATATATATATATATACAGGGTGTCCCATAAGTCCGGCATCATAGGAGAAATTCATATTTTCTCTTTCTACAGGCCATAATGTCTGTGAGCAAGGAAGAACGAATCCAGATAATTCTACTCATAGGAAATAGGAGTCAAAGAGAGGCCGCTGCTGAATTTAACAGACTGCATCCAGACAGCGAGCCAATAACACAAGAGTTGTGTTAGCAGACTTGTTGCAAAGTTTAAGGAAACAGGATCCATAGAAGATAAACCACGCAGTGGACCTTCAAGGAGGTCCACTGACGATGATACAGCGACTGCTATCCTGGCTCATTTTCACAGAAGTCCCAATAAGTCTCTTCGGCGATTGTCCACCGAGACAGGAGTGTCGAAAAGTAGCATCCATCGCATTCTTCAGGCTCACAAATGGCATCCATATAAACTTCAGATCCTACAGAAATTAAGCGAAGATGATGATCCCGACCGGCGGATGGAATTTTGTGAATGGGCTACGGAACAATATGCTCGGGATGCCAATTTCCCGTCCACCATTCTGTTCAGTGACGAGGCTGTTTTTTATGGAAATGGTGAGGTAAATCGACAGAACACCCGCTACTGGTCTCAAAACAACCTTCACTGGTATACCTCTTCAAAGGAACAAGGTGCATCTCGGGTGATGGGATGGTGTGGCATTTGGAAGGATCGCATCATAGGCCCCCCTCTTTTTCGATGAACATGTCACTGGAGGCACCTACCTACGTACGCTCAAGGAAGAAGCATTTCCCAGAGTCTTGAACGAAGAAGGAAATTTCCCAACATGGTTCCAGCAAGACGGCGCTCCTGCACATTACAGCACCCAAGTAAGGGAATACCTGTACCAACAATTCCCTGGTCATTGGATAGGACGTCGAGGGCCTGTGGAATGGCCAGCTAGAAGCCCGGATCTCACGCCACTAGATTTTTATCTCTGGGGCCACTTGAAAGCGCTGGTATACGCAGAGAAAATTAGGAGTGTTGAACATTTGCGGCAGCGCATTATTCGGGCATGTAACACCATTACTCCTGGCATCATTCACCGTGTGCTTGCTGATGGGTATCACGTCTGAATTTGTGTATTGAAAACAATGGTGGACATATTGAGCACTTTCTTTAAATAAAAGCTTTTGTTTTGCCTTTTTTTATTATTTTTCCTATGATGCCGGACTTATGGAA
>JAJOZX010008851.1:0-45000 GCA_023014485.1 Bathynomus jamesi | reverse complement strand
TGTATTGTATTTTTTTTACGTCATATATTGACGAAACATTTCGCAGTTTTAAACATGATAACATCGTAGTAGCATGTTCGTTTTATGAATGTTGCCGTCCATGTTGTTTTTAATTTTAAGGGATAAATAAAGTAAAATTATTTATTTCTAACTTTCTGTATCTACGTCACATTTTGGTTATTTATTAAAAGTGGTGTTGTAGGATTTTCAGGAAATATATCTGTTTAATAAACAAAAGTAGCCTATATTCATTTGAAGTAAATGAATTAACTGTTCTATGTGAAAAAATGTTACACTTCCAAACTATACCTTAGAATGTCTTGGGCACTGATATATATATATATATATATATATATCATGTTATTTTCATGTTAAAATATTTTTTTATCTTTTTGTGGGAAATCGATATCGGGCTAGATAAAAGCTTACTTTCCAGAACGTGTCAAAATAGGAACACGTTTTTATTGGGTGCCAGTGCCATCTTATCTTGTGAAGGACGCAGATCATTTTGATATATACAAGTGTGTATATAAATCACTATATATATATATATATATATATATATATATATATATATATATATAGCAAACAACCACAAGGAAAAGGAAACACAAAGTCCGAGCGCTTTCGTGATATATTCACATTATCACGAAAGCGCTCGGACTTTGTGTTTCCTTTTCCTTGTGGTTGTTTGCTTATTAATAAGGTCACGTGTTATTTTGTGATTCTAGTGCATTATATATATATATATATATATATATATATATATATATAATTACACAATTTTAGAAAATTTCTCAAAACCAAATTTAACAAATTTAACATTTCAACATTAAAAAATGAAGTAAATATAATCTCTGAACTAAAATGAAAATTGCAACATCGCTTATTTCAGTTAATGTGATGTAACACTGTACTTTTTCCTAATTATTTCATACCCTTGTACAAAATCTGACCAATGAGTCGGAAATATCAGTTACCCCAGGGGAGAAGGATTCACGTATACAGGAGTGGAGATGGTCATTTCGAAGGTACAAAAGTCACTTATAATCCCTTCTTGTACAAAAAGCATGAAAAGTTTTTGGATGAAGTTGCCAGAAAGGTAATTATAAATTTTCAGTTATCAGTTAGTAGATAATTCGTATTTAGAAAAAGGCTCAGTTATTATTGAAAATGAAAAATTAATAAATGAAATTGGAAAGTTATTGACACTTCAATGACAAATAGTAATAACAGAAACTCAAACAAATAACCCTCTACTGCCCGGAGGTCTTTTCCGAGAGTGAATAAAATTGTCTGGCGTTAGCCAGAACAAAATCAGTAAAGTAACATTGGGCACTAAAAGTCAAAGATTAATGAAAGATAGCAATGTCGAAGTTAAGTGGAGCTACAGAAAAACATTTACATACCATGACGTCCATAGCTTAGATGACATGATTTTTTTAATTCTTTGCATTAGACTGTATTGAACGAGTCTTGTTATCTCTGGGAGGCTCGAGACATCGTGGTTAACAAACATTTGCGAAGCCAAGCATCTTGGTGATAACGAATGTAGGAGTCTAAAAGATCTGTTATAAAACAAACTTTGGGTTCTGACAGAACCCTTTTTTTATAATTCATCCAGAATTGCTGTCCATATATATTAGTGCAGAAGGTACGAAAGAGAATGTCTTTAGCTTCACTCGTACAGAATCGGAAGTTCCTTCTACAGTACAGTAGTTATGGTTGCTTTCGCGCAGTAACTTCGATATTGTTTTCTTATATTTAAGCCAATACTGAAGGTAATAATATGACCCAAATACTGAAACTTAGTTCACTTCTCATTTTGAAACTAATATCAGGTGACTGATTAGAAAGGTTATGTTAATTTTGTAACATAACAAATATAATTTGCATATTATTATTATAATTATTTTGTTTCTCACAGTGTCATAAGGTAATTATATCACTGAATATACTACTAATAGTTATATTTATTTATATTTCCATTTAGTAAAAAGTATCTAAATTTGTAAAATTTTTATTAAATATAAGAATAAAAGTTACTCATAATTTGATTCTGTGAAATTAGTATAATGTCCGTTGATTTACTTTGTATTTCCATATGTAATATCATGCAGAGCTGGGCACTTGCGGTTTTTTTTGCGGTACTGCGGTACTGCGGTACTACCGTGTTGGTCGGTACCGCGGAAAGTACCGCGGGAAATTTGAATGCGGTAGCGGTACTGCTGTACTTTCAGCGATCCTTTGCGGTACTGCGTTATGCGGTACCGGTTTGGTAGTGCGGTAGTAGTACCGCAGTACCGCAGTACCGCAAAAAAACGCAAAAAAAACCGCAAGTGCATAGTATGTAAGGAGATCCAAAATCTGGCACAGCGCTCAGGCTAATTAATGCGGTCCATTGGAGTAAACTCATGGATTACCCAGCGTCCCTAGTCAGTGGGTGACACCATTTCCCTATAAGCGAAGTGAAGACACTGAAGTTGCTGGTTCGAATCCCGATGATGCTGGTAATAATAATAATAATAATCGTAATACGAGAGTTAGAGCAATGGGGGCCACGATTTGCCTTCCTCCAGGGCTACGTCGTGGCCATTGGCGCAAAACTGCTTTCCGTCGATCGGCGAAGTTAAGCGACATTGGGTCTGGATAATAGTTGGATGTGGGACCCGTAGCCACCCGTGGTTCGGATCCCACGTAACGCTGTAGTTCTCCTCCGTCATATGGCCTTAGATGTCTCGAAGGAGGTTAAACAACCCCCAAAACCACACATACATTTCCCTCCTGCCTATACTAGCAGAAATACATAAATTTAAAAAGATAATTTAAGAGTTTCCAGCGCTCTGATACTAGACCCGACCAGCGCCTCCTACTTAACATGGAAATAAAATGCAAGAAGGGACAGCTAGGATAGACTAGGAATATTACAACTTAGTTAACAAACCAAATGAGAAAAGGAGCAAATCTTCGTAATGGTTTCGATGTAAATTTAATCTTGTGTTTATTCTCTATGAAAAAATAAACAGAAATATTAGACATTCTCTATCGTGTTTGTGTTTGCATTTACAGCGACAGCGATAGAAACATCTTTCTGCTGTTTCGGTTCTGGACTACCTCTTGCGTCGTTTAATAAATAAATAAAAATTATTTTATGATGCATAATGTATAGATTAGTTTTACGTATTGCGTTTCATACGATCCTTTATGTCATTCTCGCTTTTTATGAGTGCCGCCGAGATAAGTATGGTGTGAATGTCCTGTAAAGCATTTCTTTCCTTTCTGATTTTCTTATATCTCTTCTTTCAACACTTTTTCTGCCAGTATCGCGGTTGGCAGAAGGAGAGCCTTCACTGTCCTGGTAAGACAATCGCAAAACGCAAAGTATACGACAGTCCTAAAGCGTTTTCTTTGGATTAATCTACCCACAAAAAATACTGTACCTGGTTGCACAGCCAGATTCAACCATAGTTAACTATTTAATAATCAATCCAAACGGTTCATTCAACCATGCGATGATGACGCCACTAACCATGTTTATATTTTTAGGGTAACAAACTCATGCAAATGGTCAGAGGCTGCTGACACGGGTGGTAATGCCACCAGCCAAAAAAAAAAAGTCCCCTTTGGAAAGCAACCTGGTCGAGCCAGATTACGTGCAGCAGGATCGCTACTGCATCCCTCCACATTTCTCAAACTACCTTGGAACAGTCCATGGCTGGGTTACACCACTGGTTAGTCCAGTCATCGTATGGTTTAGTTTGGTTGCCAAATGATTTGATTCGCAGCCAAGAAACTTTTTTTTGCTTACAGTGGATCTTTGGGCTTTTATCAGTCTTTTAAATCTAATCTGTAATTGTGTCATTAACTTTCACTCCTACTGTGAATAATTGATGCTCTCGCGTGAGTGCTTGCGTGCACGCGTACAAGTAGTTTCACGTGCATGCGCGACTGATAAAAACCAACTTTTACACATATAAAACCTTATAAAAACTTACACGCGCACGTCTTTATATTTTTTTTAATCAATATCAAGAAGAAGACCTCGTGTGGTGTTACTTTGAAGTCTCAAATGGGGTGTTACTCGAACGGCGGGGAGTAGGGAGTTTACTGTGAAGTCTCAAAAACTGATGTAAAATTCTTTTGGTCTCTGAAGGAAGTCAAAGGAATTGAAAGCATATTTTTGTACATTTTTTATTCCTTTAAAATTTTATTTTACTTTAAGAAGTGTAATAATAATGTTTCGGATCGTTTAACTTCCTTCGTAAAGGCAAAGGTCATGCGATGGAGGGGACCTACAACTTTACGTGGGATCTGACCACAACCTCACCAAGGGGAATCCAGGACCGTCAGGTTAACAGCCCAGCGTTTTATCACTTGAATACCCTTGCGGGTTATTATTACTTCGAGTGTAACTGCACGACCTTTATCAAGGGGCATGGCATCGGGGTATAACTGAATGGTTTAAGGGTTGGAATTATAAAGAAATTTGATGATACACGGAGAAAAATCATTGGTTAAAACAACTATAAATATGTTAAGTGAATATTCTCAGTTATGAGAAATCAAAGTCGAGGGAATAAAGCTATAATAAGAAGTGGATTTATTAGAATAAAAAAGCTTTCGGATTATATTAAGGTCTCCATCAAGTCACACTGTTCTCATCGCATCTGATGAAGACCTTAGAATAGGCCGAAAGCTTTTGCTCTTAATAAATCCATTCCTCATTGTGGCTTCATTCTCTCCCAAATTGTTAACTAAACTATTTACACACGATAGCAAAGGGTTAATCCAACTATCCTGTGGATTCACTAAATAGTTAAGTTTTTATCTGGACAATAAACACTGCAATTATAATGCAGTTAATTGGATTAACCATATAGTATACTTGGATTAACTATTTGGTAATGTGTGCTAATGCTTAGTTATTTTAACACGCGCTTTACTCCATGCATATTTATATATTTTTTTATTTGCAGTGTTCTTCCAAAGTCATTTTAGGAAAATAATGACAACCTAGTCTTAAAATGTATTAGGAACGTTTAATAGGATAAAGTTTTCTAAGTGAATGTGTTCAAGTCATTGAATTTTCAATTATGAAGCAGTTGCATTCAGTGTCTTAGAATGAATGTTCCTGAGGATGTCATTAGACGAAAGCGCTTGAGCACTATTTCATGTTTTATTTTCCTTCGTGGCTATTCTCATCATCATATATATATATATATATATATATATATATATATATATATATAAAGCGAAAATTTCTTTTCCTCGCCTCTCTCTCATGGCTTTAAGATGTAAACGTCGTCATAAAATCCAAACACGTGGGCAAAAATGGACGCATAGAAAAGGAAAATTTTAATTTCTTTCCCGAAAAATGCCCGCCAAACAATACAATATCACGCGTCTATAAAAGCGCGAGGCCACTTCAAATCGACCTCATTTGCTCATTTGTCCAGTCCTCCCATCACTCACTCCTCATCTCCGACCTTCGTCACGCAACTCCACTCAATCTCAGCCGGCCGATGACCTTCAAAACTCAGCTTAATCATCTCCGTTGAAGCCTACGAATATTTCATCACTCCCCGGAAACAACATCACTCCTGCAAAACTCAACCGGCGCCATTCGTCTCTGCTTCACTCAACATTCATCCATTCAACCTTCGAATTTTCACTTCCATTCAACAAGAATTTCATCATTCATCCGGCTCATAGGTTCTCCCGTTTTCATAGCCTATTTTCATCATTAAAAACCAGGTCTGTAAACCTCACCTAGGCCACCAGCTCATTTGGCCTACAGAGTTGTATTTCGTCGTGCTAAAATACTTTGCATAGCCTACAAACTCAGCATACTCTCAGCCTAATCGAATAGGTTCTTTGAAGTGTTTTCGTACCGGAGAATCGAACTCATCATTACAACCGCAAGTACGCTTAGTTATTGTTGTGTATTAAATACTGTGCATCTTATTACCTTAATTATTGTTTCTTGTCACCATTGTATCATTTAACTCTTATCCTGTCTAAGAATAATTCCTTATTGTCAATAATCATTCATTTTAATATTGCACAATTTCCGTATAAATAATTGTTAATCACTGTAAACAAATAATTTATTTATTTTTCTAATTAAACTAAAACCACAAAATCATTTCTGTCTCCTATATTAAATATTGTTTATTTGGTCGAAAGACCAAATTGGTGACCCAGTAAATATTTTATTTTAACTCAATCACTTTATTATAGTGGGCCTACCGTCAACAAGCCACAATATATATCAGTTCGATTTTCGATTTCAGTTTTTGTAAAAGCAAAATATAAATTGTCTTCGTTGCAGTAAACTCAAATTTAGAAACGAATTGTCACACGTCAATTGGGAAAACGTAATGGGAACCTCCAATGCAAAAATAATGTGGGAATCGTTTGAAACAGTATTTAGGACCATAAATGAGGAATGTTTACCGTACAAGATTAAGCGTACAAAAATAAATAACAAGCCCTTATGGTTTACTTCTAGAGTAGGCGATATTATAAAGAGTAGAGATAGGGCTTATAGGCTACATAATTGTGTAAAAACAATTTGTGGTTACAAAACAACTAAATATCTCCAAGGCGTGGAGCGAAAAGCGTAATAAAAAGTCTAAGCGCAATTTGGAAATTGCTATAGCTCGTCACGGCAAAGAAAACCCCAGCGATTGTTTTCAATACGTCAATAATAGGAACCCAGTAAAGACAGTCTTGGGACCGTTAAAAAATTCTGACGGTGCGCTAGTTTTGAAGACAAACAAATGGCTACTCTGCTAACGAATTTTTTAAGTCAGTTTTTTACAATAGAAGATGTAACGAATATCCCTACCGTCATAGACATAATACCTTTTGAGAATGGTAATACTTTAGATAATATTGTGGTGAGTGAAATGGAGGTACTGCACTATATTTGTAAAATGAAAATGCTTAAATCACCGGGGCCGGATTCCATATATCCCATACAACTAAGAGTTAAAAGAGAACATTGTTGTACCGCTAACAAAGATTTTTAATGCGTCTATTTCTGAGGGATGCGTACCAGATAATTTCAAGTTAGCAAATGTAACACCTATTTTTAAGAAAGGTGATAAAGGTGATAAAGGTGCGGCGGGAAGTTATAGGCCAATCAGTTTAACGACTGCTGTAGGTAAGCTACTGGAATCAATAATTAGGGATCATACAGTCGAACACTTAGAATTGCACAACTTGATTAGAAATATGCAGCACGGTTTTTAGGCGAAACAAATCTTGCTTAACTAATCTTTTAGAATTTTTTCAAAGCGTGGTTGAGGTTTACGATAGTCATCGGCGGTAGATGTAGTGTATTTAAAGTTTCAAAAAGCGTTTGAAACCGTACCGCACAAAAGACTCGTTGAAAAAAACTAAGGTTCATGGAATCAGAGGTGTAGTAATAAATTAGATAGAAGAGTGGTTGCGAGGTAGGAAACAGAGGGTGGTTTGATGGAGCGGAGTCATGTTGGGCTAATGTAGCGAGCGGCGTTCCTCAGGGTTCTGTACTTGGTCCCTTGTTTTTTCTTATACAGTATATATTAACGATTTAGATGTCAGCCTAGTCAGTACACTTTCAAAGTTTGCGGATGACACGAAGTTTTGGTGGTAGGGCGATTAATGACGTAGATAGAGGTAAAATCCAGGAAGATCTGAATAAAATCGTAGATTGGTCGGTCACATGGCAAATGAGATTTAATGTCGATAAGTGCAAAATTTTACATATAGGTTCGCGTGACGGTAATTTTGAGTATAGTATGTCAAGGAAAGAGTTGGCAATCGTAGATCAGGAAAAAGATTTCGGGGTTATAGTCACTGGTGATTTAAAAGTGGCGAAATAGCACAATATAGTAGAACTAGAAATAATGGGTGTAAGCTACAAATAGAAGGTTCGAGACAGCAGTTGCCAAAAACTTTGCCAAAAACGCATAGAACCAGGGCCGGATTTAGGAGTGGGCAAAGTGGGCAGCTGCCCATGGCCTCCACATCTTGGGGGCCTCCACATATTGACAAGCCATTATCAAAATAGAAAAAACCCGAAACTAGAAAAACCCGATAGATGATCAACAAAAAAACACGCGCATCCAATACCACTGTAGTACATAAACTTTTACCAATTACTATTTGTTGTGTACTGATTATTATTTTGTTTTTATTACTCTTTTAGGCCTACTCTCACTATAATGGAATACCCGAGTAACCCGAGGCTTTCATTTTTTGCAGAAATGAGTGGAATGGACAGACACAAGAGTGCACGATGTTTTGAAAGTGTATGTATGTTAATTATATTATGAATCTTATGGATGACTTCAATTATGTCTTCCCCTAAGGTAGGGGGGCCTCCACACGTCTAAATCCAGCTCTGCATAGAACAGTAAATAGGTGGAATAGTTTGCCGGTAGAAGTAATCAGTAGCACGTCTATAAACATGTTTAAAAATCGATTAGATGCATATGTTGATCGATTATGTATAGTTTAAGGTAGTAAAATTAAAGTTTTTGTGGTTCGGAACCCACGTAAAATTGTAGGTCCCCTCCGCCACCACGGAGGACATGCGCAATACACAACTACAACCACAGTTAGGTGGACCAGCCATGAGTGGATCCTAGGGTCTTTGTTGGTCTGAAACATTATATCATTATTATATCTTTGAGTTATATATCCCTTATGAAGCCTTTTATTACTAATTTGATTTTGTATCATACTGTAAGGCGCAGTTGTTATTCTTGGTCAGCAAGATTGATCTTTCGCTTTCGAAAGCTTGGTGTGATCTTTTCTCTTTACCCGTGATATCTACTCCATCTGTATGAAGAGGGAGGTGAATGTATTAAAAAGATAGAGCCATAAAGAAAAAGCTAATAAGTTGCCTTTCTATATCTATATAATATCCTCAAAGATAGTCTTACGGGATGAGATGAAGTGTATCTATAAATCAAAACCATTTCTATAAAAAAAAAAAAAAAAAATTAGACTAACACGAACTTAGTTGTAGCTTGTTGAGTAAATTAACCCACTTTTTGTTATTCTTTATATTTATTTTTCTTCTCTCTTTATTGCATGTCTGTAGTTTGCATGTTTGCATGGTATGATAGTGTTTGAGTTAAGAATGTGTTGTAATGCGTTCTTATTTTACTTCTTTTCATCTTTCACGCCTTTCCAGCCTAGTGGGCTGCATCCTCTACCTCCCTATGGAGTGGAGGATCGGTCTGCAACAGTTGGAAGAATGTGTTGTTTTGATTTAAGAATGTGTTGCTTTGATTTAAGAATGTGTTGCTTTGATTTAAGAATGTGTTGCTTTGATTTAAGAATGTGTTGCTTTGATTTAAGAATGTGTTGCTTTGATTTAAGAATGTGTTGCTTTGATTTAAGAATGTGTTGTTCTTGCGTTACGAATGTATTGCATGGTTTGTAAGCGTTCTTATTTTACTTATTTTCATCTTTTTCCGGCAGAGTGGGCTCTATCTCCTTATGGAGTAGAGGACCGTTCTGCAATCTTTCCTATTCTCTCCGACTATTTTTCTGACTTGTCGGCAGTGGCCGGCGGATGATAATGGTGTCTTTTTTCTCTTTTTCTGAATGAATGTTAACCCACGAGTGATAGGTGTTGCTACTTACTTAACCCCTTATTCTTTTCTCTTAACCCCCTACTCTTTCCTTTCTCTCGGGCTAACCTTAGAGTGGATCTTCGGGTCTTTGTTAGCCTTAACTTCTGTAGATCTGTAGATGTCTCACTACCCGAATGTTTTTTTTGTTTGACGAACTGCGTTTCGTGTCAGTAAATTTGAATTAAAAAATTCAGTTTAAAAAAAATCAGTTTTATCAATTCATATCGATTAACCATGACTGATATATATATATATATCAGAGAGAGAGAGAGAGAGAGAGAGAGAGAGAGATTATAGACACCAATCGACCAAGGAAGTACTCCGACAGGGACGTTAGGCAGGAGAGGGAGTGCTAGAATTCTCGTTTCTTCTGTCACTGTCCTCCTTAGCTGATCTTTTCCGTGTCTCATTTACCCTGTGAGCAGTCCAGCATGCTCTCAAACACACACTTCTCCCTATATTTTTCACTACACATACATACATTTTACACACTACGCAATCTTTAATTTATAAAAAAAAATAGATAAATAGTATGGCATCATGTGCTTTGGAGACCTTGATTTTGGCTCTCTCCTTCTTATTTCTTATATAGGGGGGGGGCGTTTTTGCGGGCACTCGCCCTTGGCCCCTCTTTCCTATATATATATATATATATATATATCGGTCATTCGGATCACTGAAAGAAAGCCACCCCCAAACGGGTCGGGGGTGGTTTTCTTTCAATGATCTGTAAGTTATTTAGGTAGGTAGGTAGGTAGGTTATTTAGGTTAGGTTAGGTTAAGTTATGATAATTTAGTTAGTTTAAATGAAAATATCATGACTTAACCTAACCAATCATCAAGGGCATACAGTAATAAATAATAAACAATTCCTCCTGAAGGTGTTTTTACTTACATTCTTTACTTTAGTGATTTTGGGGGGTGGCATTGTTTACTTGATCATTTTTTAGGGTGGCATTGTTTACTAGAAACTTTTGGGGGTGGTTTTCTTTCATCGATCCGGTCATTCTTACATATATCACCGTTGGTCCAAAAATGAGAAATCCGAAGGTGGGAATTTCAAAGGAGGAAATTCTCAAATTAATCCATTCCCATCCTCAGTATACGATTTCTTACTTTAAATTAGATTTTTCTTAGAAAATACCCTTCAGGGACGCAAATGCGCCACGACCTCCTTTTTTCATACCCTTTCCCAATTCATAAAACTATTTTCTCAAATAAGGAAATGGGATTGCAAATGGGATTGCAAATGGGATTGCAAATGAGAATGGCGCCAAGAGGGAGGTAATCTCGTTGAAGACTTATAGGCGAGGAATAATTCATTAATTATTGGATTATATTTTTTTTAACAAATTTGGAAGTGTTTCAGAAAAAGTAATTTGAAAAATGTTAATTTAATTATGTTTGTAAAGCTTCGACATCATCTAAAAAAAGGTATTATTCGATACAACGAAATTAAACTTTATGCGTAGAAAAATGGATTGGTTATTATACAGGGTGAGCGAAAAGTCCCTGTGCACCCGCAAGAAGTGTAGTGAACCTGTACCTGCACTGTGTTGGAAATGGACAGGTGCACAGGGATTTTTAGCTCACCCTGTATAACAATCAACTATTAGAAGTATGGTTACGCTTTGGTAACCAATTTAAATGGGTAATTCAACCATACCATTTAAGTTTTTGCTCAGAAAAATAAGCATGGTTGAAATCTAGCATTTGTTTGTGGTGAAATAGTTAACTCGTATCTGATTGTTAAATGTAACCAGGTATTTATTATTTGTTAATATTAGAAGGAACTCAGAACCGGCCAAGGTCTTAATTAAGGGCTTAAATACTACTGGGTATTTAGCCATAAATTTACCATCTGACGCAAAATTTTAAAATCTTGTTTGCTTGGGGTTGTTTAATCCCCTTCTTAACGGTAGAGGTCATGTGCCAGAGGGGACTTACGACTTTACGTGGAATCTGAACGATCTACAGGGCGTTACATCATCTGAACGCGGAGGAAGGTCATCTATCCAATTCATGAACAGACCTAGCGTCGCTTGACCTCGGTGTCAATGCAATGTATATCGATTCAGTTATGTCATGCGAACCATGATGGCATTTTAGCTTTATTTTATACTTTAGTCATAAATTTTTAGATATATTTATTTTATATAATTTTATATTATAAATTCTTTTATCTATTTTATATATATATATATATATATATATATATATATATATATATATAATATATATATATATATATATATATATATATATATATGCACGAATGATTTATACACTAAAAACTATTGATATATTTTAACCCAAATTTGCTTCAAATGAGCTTCGATCCATTAAGGAGTTAAAACAGTTAAAAGAATACATCACAGCTGGATACTGAGGATAGACGACGTCAAATACCAAGCTGAAATATTTACGTCGACCTTCTGGAAGGTTTTGAATAGCTTTGCTTCTTAAGTAACCAATGAACTGAAAATACTTTTTGCCCCAATGGCTTACGCAAGACATAAACAGAGACAATGAAAGACAGAGATATACTGTACCACTAAAAAGAACAAAAAAAAAAGATTCCACTCCAGCGGAAGAAGAGGGATACACATTAATGAAGAAACACGTAAACAAATCAATCAGACAAGCTCAATTTCAGTGTTACTCTAATAAACTAATTAATAAGAGAAAATTATGCGTGAAATCATACCTGGGAAGATCGTCAATAAATTCTACCTAAATGGTAATGACATCCAAGGAACTGCCGAACGAGTCAACAACGTTTTCTTCTCGGTTGGAAACAGAACACTCGAGGAGGCGCAAGGAAGAACTACAGTAGTAAAAAAGAAAAAAAAGAAGAGAAAAAAGGGAGTGTTTTGTTTTGTTGTAAACGAAGATCAGACTTCAGAATTTTTTTTTTGTCAACTAGAACCAATCACCCATACAGAACTTCTAAGCATAGTTAGAAGTTAGTGCTATTGTCTCCGAGAAACTGATACAAGAAAACGGACTTAACTAAAAACACATTAACCCACTGGGAATAAAATACTGTACCTCAATATTGCCTAAAGAATTCTATAAGAGTAGTTTCTGTATATTTATTAGTGATTGCCACTACTTAGATACTTGAATTTGGGCAGGACTAGCTGGATCATTCTTCCTGGCCAAAATTTAAGAGTAGATTAGTTTCCCAAAAAGGTTGACTACCTTGCATGCCCATATACCCATACTCTTTTATGAACAGGCATGGTATAGCGTGTATATATATATATATATATATATATATATATATATATTATATATATATATATATATATAAATGATAGTTGTCACTTAAAATCCCTGTAAATAACGCATATTAATTCCTATTTTCCAGCATGCCTGAACTCGCTCAACTTTGAAGTAGCATAATTTTTTTTAATTCGTTAAGGGTTTCGTAAACGAGTTTAATGAAAAACTTAACAAATTCGGATGTAGTTTGGATACTTGTCAATTTTTAGTGTAATTTCTTAAGTTCTAAATTTCTTAATTCGGAAATATATATATAGGGGCCCCTATATACAGGGTGGGCGGAAAGTAGCTCCCTATTTTGGATTGGTAAAAAAATATGTATATTATCCATTTATTTCAGAAGAAATAATATGAAAAGGTAGGCATACATGGTAGGTTTTCTCTAAAATTCAATGTGGGCTCCAACTCTTTCCACCAGCTTCTGGAGCCGCCCAGGAATGGCGTCCATTGACTTTAGCAGGAACTCCGGCGGGATGGAGGACATGACTTCCCGAATTCGGTCCTCCAGTTCTTCCAATGTCCTCGGTTTGGTGCGGTAGACTTCTTCCTTTACCCACCCCCAAAGAAAGAAGTCGCACGGTTACCGCTGAAAAACGGCAGAATCGGTTCAGTGTAACGGTGTGGTGTGGTATGACCTCAGATCAGGTTGTGGGCCCGTTCCTTCTGCGCAACACCATGAATGCTGAGCGGTACCTTGCTATGTTGCGAAACGAGGTCTGGCCGGTTGTCAGCACATGGGAGAACATCGACGATCTGATATTTATGCAAGATGGCGCCCCTCCGCACTTCGCTCTTGCTGTCCGTGAGTGGCTGGATGCCCACTTCCCTGGGCGTTGGATGGGTCGTCGTGGTCCACATCAATGGCCAGCCAGGAGCCCCGACTTGACACCGTGCGACTTCTTTCTTTGGGGGTGGGTAAAGGAAGAAGTCTACCGCACCAAACCGAGGACATTGGAAGAACTGGAGGACCGAATTCGGGAAGTCATGTCCTCCATCCCGCCGGAGTTCCTGCTAAAGTCAGTGGACGCCATTCCTGGGCGGCTCCAGAAGCTGGTGGAAAGAGTTGGAGCCCACATTGAATTTTAGAGAAAACCTACCATGTATGCCTACCTTTTCATATTATTTCTTCTGAAATAAATGGATAATATACGTATTTTTTTACCAATCCAAAATAGGGAGCTACTTTCCGCCCACCCTGTAGATAGCTGTTACATTTGCTAACTTGAAATTATCTGGTACGCACCCCTCAGAAATAGACGCATTAAAAATCTTTGTTAGCAGCACAACAATGCTTTCTTTTAATTCTTTTAGTTGTATGGGATATATGGAATCCGGCCCCGGTGATTTACGCATTTTCATTTTATCAATATAGCGCATTACCTCCCTTTCACTAATCACAATATTATCCAAAATATTACCATTATCAAAAGGTATTATATCTATGACCAGACCGTAGGATTATTCGTTACATCTTCTATAGTAAAAACTGACGTAAAAAACTCGTTTAGCAAGGTAGCCATTTCCTTGTTGTCAGAAACGAGCTTTCCGTTGACATTTTTCAACGGCCCCAAGACACTTTTTACTGGATTTCTATTGCTGACGTATTGAAAGAATCGCTTGGGGTTTTCTTTACCGTCACGAGCTATGGAGATTTCAAATTCGCGCTTGGACTTTTTTATTACACTTTTCGCTTCACGCCTTAGAGATATGTAATTGTTTCGTAACCATAAATTCTTTATCGCACTTATGTAGCCTATAAGCCCTATCTTTACTCTTTATAATGTCTCCTACTCTAGAAGTAAACCACAAGGGCTTGTTGTTTACTTTCGCACGCTTAATTTTGTACGGTACACATTCCTCATTTATAGTCCTAAATACTGTTTCAAACGATTCCCACATTAGTTTTGCGTTGATCCCCATTACGTTTTCCCAATTGATGTGTGACAATTCATTTCTAAATTTACAAAAGTCTGCGTGCTGGAAGTTAGGAATTTTAGTCGAGTTAGCTGGTTTCGAGTGACTTACTGAGAGGACAAACTCTACCATCTTGTGATCGCTATTGCTTAACGGTTCTATTACTTGAAGATCCGTGATTAGCCTATCATCCGTAGTTATTACTAAATCTAAAATACGGTCAAACCTCGTAGGTTCCCCAACCTTTGGAATAAGATAAAATTAACTAAACGATTACTTTACGCGTCTCCCTGCATTGTATCGTAATTCACGTTGGCGCAATTAAAGTCACCCATAACTAAGGCCTGATCACTACCTATTATTTCTTTAGTTCACGATATAACGCTTCGTCCGTAGCAGCTGTTTGATTTGGGGGCCTATATATAACGGCAACAACAAGTTTGAAATCGTTCAATTTTAAGTTCTGCTATAGTCGAATCTATCGGTTCTGGAATTGTGTGCTTTACTTCTATAACGTTCGCAATATTATCTTTGATATACAACATAACACCGCCTCCTCGCCTATCTATTCTGTTTTTAACAAAAAATCTACATCCTCTAATTTGATACTTTAATAATTTATCCCCTTATATATATATATATATATATATATACATTTCAACTGCAAAGAACACGCAGTATAAATAACGTAAAGAACGACGCTTGTATAGGAGAACATTCCGCGCAAGATGAGAAGAGAGAACGAACAAATGAAAAAATGCGGTAACCACCCGGGAATCGAACCCGGGATCTTCCGATTGCCGGTCAGATATGATAACCACTACACCATGGTCCTCACCCAATCAGAAGTCGTAATTCCTCTACATACGCGCAGAAACCAATGCCCCGAGGGGGGCACCTCCCGCATGCCGTACCTATATATACATTTCAACTGCAAAGAACACGCAGTATAAATAACGTAAAGAACGACGCTTGTATAGGAGAACATTCGTTCTCTCTTCTCATCTTGTGCGGAATGTTCTCCTATACAAGCGTCTTCTTTACGTTATTTATACTGCGTGTTCTTTGCAGTTGAAATGTATATATAGGTACGGCATGCGGGAGGTGCCCCCCTCGGGGCATTGGTTTCTGCGCGTATGTAGAGGAATTACGACTTCTGATTGGGTGAGGACCATGGTGTAGTGGTTATCATATCTGACCGGCAATCGGAAGATCCCGGGTTCGATTCCCGGGTGGTTACCTCATTTTTTCATTTGTTCGTTCTCTCTTCTCATCTTGCGCGGAATGTTCTCCTATGCAAGCGTCGTTCTTTACGTTATTTATACTGCGTGTTCTTTGCAGTTGAAATGTATATATAGGTACGGCATGCGGGAGGTGCACCCCTCGGGGCATTGGTTTCTGCGCGTATGTAGAGGATTACGACTTCTGATTGGGTGAGGACCATGGTGTAGTTGTTATCATATCTGACCGGCAATCGGAATCCCGGGTTCGATTCCCGGGTGGTTACCTCATTTTTTCATTTGTTCGTTCTCTCTTCTCATCTTGCGCGGAATGTTCTCCTATACAAGCGTCGTTCTTTACGATATATATAAATATTATATTATATCATATTTTAATAAAATAGCTAATAACATATGACCTTAATATTAAGAGATAGGACTAATTTATACCTGATACTGCGCAATATTAATAATCACAGTTAATAATAACTCTTAAAGCTGTGTATTAATCTGATTATTCTAATTAATTTAATAAAAATTTGTTTCATCAACTTTAAAATTTTTAATCTTTTAATAATTATAAAAAAAACTTATATATATATATATTTTATGAATGATCTTTAGTTTTTATTAAATTATTGCTAATACGCTTTTAGAGTTTAAAATTAAATAAAAATATTAAAATTTATCCCCTTTTTAATTTTACAATCTTGCCAATTAGACAAGATCAGCGAGATTAAGCGACATTAGGTCTATTCAGTAGTTGGATGGGGGACTACTCCTCCGCGTTCGGATGATGTAGCGACCCGTAGATGTTTTGGATTTCATGTAAAGGCTGTAGGTCCCTTCAGTCCCGTGACATTTGCCGTTAAGAAGGAGATTTTTGATTTGTTTAGAACTGAACAAACCCAAGCATTATTATTGTCGTTATCGGATAGAGTAATTATCATATATAATAATGTCATTATAGTAACGTCAGCGTCCATAACTCAGTGGATAAGTTTCCCTATAAACTAACTGAAGACACTGAGGTCGGCGGTTCGACTTCCACTGGCAATATACAGGAATTGACGCAATGGGCCGCATTCTTCTGGCCTGAGCCATGTACCAGTTTCTGGCGGCCCTTCTGACTAATTATTATGGTGTAGTAAGCAAACAATGGAAGTTTGAGAATAAGTCTTGTCTCATTTGCTTCGTTGTTTATAGAAACATTGAAAAGCTTATGTATGTACAGTATGTAATATATATATATATATATATATTATAATATATATATATATAACCTAAAACAGGTTTCTAAACATACCTTTTAAATACTCACTTTTCAAACAAGTTTAAAACTATACATGTTTTAACATCATATTTGCTTCTGAACATATATGAAGAGATGTTACGTGGTTAATATAATGTTGCCATATTGATCCATAAGTAAACAACACAGAAAACAAAGACTTTCCAAAACTTTCTATACATAGAAATATTACCTTCTATTGTCTCAAATCATTCAAAAAAGAAGTTTTTAAGACCATTTCTTCTTTCTAAAGAAGTTGTGTATCATTAAAAGAAGTTATTGTTTCATCTGACAAGAAACTTTGACACCCAAAAGAGGAAAAAACTTCCCTTATAGAATGCACCCTCAAAAAGAAGTTTAGTTAAAAATTTGGTTTTATTTGGAGTGAAAGTAAACGAAAAATTCTAATTACACCTCAACCTTATTATTAAAGAAAAAGAAGGCATTTTTCATGGAGAAATACTTTAAAAATAATACAAAACAAAAACTCATTTTTCTAACTTCATACAAGAGTATATAATAAATGGGTTATCAGACATTTCCAAACACAGATTTAGGAAACTCCTACTTAATACACTTAAAATAAAAACTTCTAAATTTAGAACTTATAACTTCTTTGGAGGATGCAGTCTAGGAGAAGCCTTTCCTTCTTTTGGACATCAAAACTTCTTGTCAAGTGATACAATAATTTCTTTTAATGATACATAACTTCTTTAGAAAGAAGAATTGATCTTCAAAACTTCTTTTTTGAGTTATTGAGACAATAGAAGATAATATTTCTTCGTATAGAAAGTTGCGGAAAGTCTTTGTTTTCTGCGTATACTAAAGTATATTAATGCAAACTTATAGCAAACTTAACTAACGCCCGTAGCTCACTGGAGCTCTAAGCGAAGTGAAGACACTGAGATTGGGAGCTCGAATCCCGATAGAACTGGTTAATAATAATCCAGGAGTCTGGCCTGAGTGTTGTAGATGTTTCTGGACCTCTTTCCCGATTAATCATTATTACAGCAAACTTAAATGCGTGTTTATCATTTCACACCTAATTTATTAAGCAAAATTTTAAAGGTAATACATTCACAGTAAAATTATTATTATGATAAATTATAATTATCGTTATAAATTATAAACTGTAATAAATTGCAATTATAAATTGTAATTATAAATTGTAATTATCATCATAACAAAGCTTTTTCGTTTAAAAAAAAAAAAAAAAAGATTTGTATATAAAACAATACCTTTTCAACCGTTTTCATATTTTCTTTCTTACGTCAGAAAGTTCAAAGTTTTATCATTACAAAGGAATCAGCATGTTAATGTAGTGTTTTGGGGTTGTTTAACCTCCTCCGTAGCATTAAGGTCGTATGACAGAGAAGATCTACTGTACAGTGTACAGCTTTGCGTGGGATTCAAACCACGGGTCGATATATTATCTTGACACACGAAAAACGGTCACAAACAAACAAAGATCTTTTACGCTCCTTCGTTAATCTTGGTTTTGCTTCCGCTCGAATTGTTCATTCTGACGAAGGTCAAGCTTGTCACCCACCTTAGACCTACAGTTCAACGTGACATTCAAAACACACTAAGAAGGTATTATAAAATGAGGTTATACGCGAGATGTTCATAAAAGAATGAAATTAAGCATGATAAAGTTTTAAATCTATAAAATAATAAAAAAAATATCAGTTAATAAACATAAACGTTATACAGGGTGTCCTAAAATTACCTAGTAAACTTTTATATTGCGTTCATATAAAAGTTTAATAGGTAATTTTCGAATACTCTGTATATAAACAAATGTATTGGAATTTGTATAGGGAAATATTTGTGAGGTATCAGAATATCTGAAAATCTTGGAAATGTTGTGTAAAGTTAAATGATCATTTTGCAATAATATCAATTTTCAATATCAATTTTCAAGTAAACATTCCATATCTGTATGACAACGTATACACCGCGTATCCAATATGAAATTATTGTACAAAATTATTGTACTTTCGATTTTTCCATAGTTTTTTATTTGATAGCAAAAGTTAATAAATAATAACAGATTTATTGATTTAATATATTTAGAATAGCGTTGCTTTCGCCTTTGCATTATGCAAATCCTGTAAAAGTGACACATTCTGGCATTTCACTGATGAGCTTTGCCATTTCTTCTATGAAGACAATCATCGTGCTGTCTGTTTACCTACCTTTGTCACCCCTCTGTACATACCCCAGTATATAAATACATATACATATATAAATATATATATATGTACACGTACATACGTATAAATATGCTTTATAATAATAGCGTACAGTATCAATGAACTGGTTGCACGACAAGCGAATATTATGTAACATTGAGAGTATTGAAGGCTCGCCCCATTTAAACGAGATTAGAAATTGGAGAAGAATGACGCTAGTTTGATTACAGTAGACAAAGTTAGTCCATTGTGAGGGAACTACCTACTTGTAACACTACCATTCTACTAGCATGGAATCGTCTCATGTTTGTTTGCGGGTTTTTGAGAGTCGTGTCAGGATGACGTTGATGGTTTGAAGCAGTGGTTCTCAAACTGGGGTACGGCGTACCCCCAGGGGTACGCGAGGGAATCTTATGGGGTACGCGAAGGGGTCCTGAAAATATAACCCTTTTAATTTTATATACGATTAGCAAAAGGCCACGAGTCACACGGTGGTAAAGAAAGTAAAAATCCTCTATCTCTCTCTCGAAAATCCAGAAAATTCCGTGAAAGAATTCAAGGGGTACGGAAGAAGAAAAAGTTTGAGAACCGCTGTTTTGAAGGAAAATGTTTGGTAATTTATTGAAGACCAAATTATATTTTATATTTTATAGAATGTTTTAACGAAGACTGTTTAAAAATGGTTTTATATCAACATATAAATGTCTTCAAATGCATTTAATAGTTTGCACGACATACGTTAAAAAAGAGAATATATATATATATATATATATATATGTGTGTGTGTGTGTGTGTGTGTGTGAAAGAGATACTAAATTGACTGATCAATGTCACCAATATTTCAACATTTAATAACCAAACGTTTTGAATGTGAAATAACTTCCATCGTTATGAGCTTAAACGGAATTAAAACGTGAAATGCCTCACCACATTTAACCAGAACTTAACCTATATTGAATTACAACCTCAAAATCAAATAAAATTTACAGTCTCTTTAAAAACTTTAAAAAAAAAAGTTGAAACTTTGCAAAAACTAATTGAAAAGTTGCAAAATTAATAAAAATTTTTTTTTTTTTTTTTACAAAATTAAGTTAAAAAATTAATGTTGAAATGTTGAAATGTGTTGTCATACTAAACTTAACGAAACATTACTTTATTATATGTTTAACTTATATGAAAGATTATTCATTCAAATTAAGGTTTTTTCTAATTACATAGGGTTGACAAAGGTAAATAGACACCTTTTTTTTTTTTTTTTTCAGAGATTTTAATTTGATAATAAAAGTCAATAAGATGATAACAGATTTATGAAATCAATATACAGGAATACCTTAAAATTCGTCGTTTCGAATTTCGTCGTTTTGCAGATTCGTCGTCAATCTTTTACTACCATATTTGCAGATTCGTCGTTTTTTGAAAAAATGTAAAACAAAACGATCGAAATTGACGAAATTCAACTGTTTACCAACGCAATATATTATTATATTTTGCCGAAAAACGAATAGAATTTGATTAATTAATCTGTTTAATAACATAATACAGTAAAATGTTTTCTCATTGAAACATGTTATATTCTATCTCGAATTTCGTCGTTTCGTATTTCGTGGTGTTATTCCGGAACGGATTAACGACGAATTTCGAGGTATTCCTGTATTTAGAATCGTGCTGTTTTCTCCTTTCCATTTTGTAAAGCTGATATACGTTTTGGCATTCGATTGATGAGCTTTGCCAATTGTTCTTGGTGTCTATTTACTTGTCAGTCCTCTATTCAATATATGAGTATTTGTGTTATACAGTCCATGCGTGAAAATGGTCATTTCACGAAATGCCGACAAATTTCAGGCATTTCGCGTAATGCCTGTGACTTTTAATTACGTGCATTACCAGTGCCTTGCAGAAAACATTTAAGGAGCAGGGGCTCAAGGCCTAAAGCTATTGACAGTGTTCCTCAGGGTTCTGTCCTGTCACCCACTCTTTCCTTTCATTTATTAATGATCTTTTAATTCGCACTTCGTGTTCTATTCACTCCTATGCCGATGATTCCACTCTTCACTTCTCCACCCGCTTCCCAAAGCGTCCCTCACAGCAGTCGCTTCATGATTCGCGTAGGACGGCTATGGGACACCTAACCTCTGATCTTTCTGCTATATCTGATTGGGGCAGAGGAAACCTTATGGCTTTCAATGCCTCAAAAACTCAGTTCCTCCATCTGTTTACTCGTCACAATCTTCCACGCGACTATCCCCTTACCTTCAACAACACACAACTCAATCCTTCCTCTTCTCTTAACATTCTTGGCCCTTCCTTTTCTCGCGATCTTTCCTGGAAAGATCACATACACTCTTTGTAAAACAGCTTTTAAGAGGTTAGGTGTGCTGTACTGCCTCCGCGGTTTCTTCACCCCCACTCAGTTGCTGTCTCTGTACAAGGGGTCTTGTTCACCCCTGTATGGAGTATGCTTTTCATATGTGGGGTGATTCAACCCACACAGCCGTACTTGACCGGGTGGCATCAAAGGCTTTTCGTCTCATCAATTCCCCGCCTCTTACTGATTGTCTTCAATCTCTCTCTCTCTCTCTCTTCGCCGCAGTGTTGCCTCACTCTCTCTTTACTGTCGCTATCATAACGGACATTGCTCTTCTGAACTCTCTAACTGCATGCCTCCTCCTTCAAGGAGAGCACGCAGTACCAGACTTTCTACACTTTCTCATTCCTTTTCTGTCCAACTATCTAATGCAAGGGTTAATCTGTATTTTCAGTCTTTCATCTACTCAACCGGTCAACTCTGAAACAATCTTCCTCAATCCATCTTTCCTCCTGTCTATGCCCGCCCATCTTTCAAACGTATCTCGAAAACCCAGGACCTTGATTTTGGCTCTCTTCTTCTTCTATGGGAGGGGCTTTTTTGCGGACATTTACCCTTGGCCTCTCCTTCCTGCATAAAAAGAAGGGTCCGGAGTAATTTCGGGGTCCGGAATAATTTCACAGCCAGGTGGTATATTGTGGCGTGTCTTGAGAGAGGAGTTTTAACGTAGAACTAGTAATTTTATTGTGTGTTTTTCAGATTCTTTCACATTACAGTTATACAAGTTACTTATTAAATATAGGGAAACCTCTGGATTTCTTTAAGATGTTAGTTAAATGAAGGTGCAATAAACAATAAGAGTACAGTCGCCAGATAAAAAAAAACATGAAAATTCTAATATGGTGTGTTCATAAGTACTTTAGTGTTGTAAATGAGACACATTTTTCCCATATATTGTACTTAGTGTTATAATTGAGGATGCGTTCCCTGGGGCAAATTTTCGGACTCGCTAACTTAAATTAATAGCTTATATAGAAGTGTGATCCCCTCCCTTGACAGGAAAGGCACATTTCTTTTTTCACCGTACTAAAGCAGGATAAAAAAAAGTTTACTGTATTCATATACATAAAAAAGTTACTGAAAAAGGGCACTTCTGAGTCATGGAGTGAAAAGGGCAGGGGTTGAAGCCCCTGTGGCCATCCCCTCTACACGGCCCTCCGCATTACGCATTACTAATTAAATCTAAACTAAAGTAATCAATCTGACCTAATCTGACCTAACCTGACCTCACCTCACCTAATCAACTTAACCCTCTGCCTCCGTGAAACCTAACTTTTACGAATCCATCAACCGTTTTATCGCATTACACAAAATGCCTGAAAATATTTTAAGCATTACGTGAAATGACTGGCTTCACACATTGACTGTAACACACACACACACACACAGAAAGTGACTTTTGAAACATCTTGTGTAAATATAATAATATAATTTGCTCATTCAATTTTGAAACTAAAGAGCAAAAGCGGTATGAAATCTATACCAGAATAAGTTTTTCAACCGGTATAATATTATACCGCATTTGCTTTGTGTACGGAAAAAGTGCCGTTTTGAAGTGTTGCGGTAAATTGTAAATTTTGTATTGGACATTTTTCAATTGAATTTGGATTTCAAGATCATTTTCTAACTATTTCAAGAAAGGCCTAGGGTTGCCAGATTTTGATGACCGGATTAAAGGACACTCAAAACGTTTTCAAGCTGCCACTCCCAGATTCTCAAATTTATATATATATATATATATATATATATATATATATATATATTAGTGATGTAGGTCACATCCGCATAACATCCGCACATTTTCTCGCATCCGCATCCGCACTTTGGACTGCGGATGTCGTGCGGATGTGGACCGTTGAGATAAAATGTCATTAATAAGCGGAAATTATCAAATTCTACTATATTAATAGAACTAGCTCATTGTGCGCAAAAGTGATGCAAGCGACAAGACGAGAGGCTGTTCTTGTATGAAGTTACTCTCTTGCAACCTACTTAGATCCACGTTACAAAGCTAAGTTATTTTCACCTAGTACATTAGAACGAGTTAAATCATCACTTGGCAAAGCAGTTGAAGAGCTTCAATCTCTTGAATCTGTCGCTTCGCCACCCACCAAAAGAATAAAAGTTTCAGTGACAGAACCAACACCTTCAACAAGCAAATCTATCACAGAATCTGTCTCTCAGTTTCTTGAGTCAAGCAGCAATGACGAGACCTACGCGATGTCAAAAGATGTAGTAAAAATGATCGAGAGCTATCACCAAGAAAAACGCCTGGCTGCATGTGACAATGCTATTAGTTGGTGGAAAAATATGCAGAATATCTATCCATACTTGAGTAAACTTGCAAGGAAACATTTAGCCTGTCCTCCAACAAACGTACCAAGCGAGAGATTATTTAGCAGTGCTGGATTAATATATGATGAAAAGAGAAACAGACTGGCAGCAGAAAAGGCAGAAAAATTAATGTTCCTTAAGCATAACCTTCCTATAATTAAGTTTGAACATTAAACGATGAACATCTTAGTTTACTTTATTTTAATTACTCATTTATAAATATGCCTAATAAAACTTTAAACTTAATATAAATAGTTATCAAGCTAATTAAAGATCTCTTTCTATAAGGGTGGAGGTTGGGGAAAGAGGTCGGTGCGGTGCATTTGAGTTGGGTTCACGTCCCGCATCCTGGTAACACAATTATGGTTTCTAATTGTGGCTGAAACTCAACAAAATATAACGAATTTATTTGCAGACGAATTCACTAATTGATTTCTATATTAGTTAGATGCTTGATATTATTTTATATGTTCAGAGAAAAGTACAGCAATTATTGTACAATTAATCAATTATACTACATTATAGCTACAGCTCTCTCTATATAATAACTTATTATATACGTTAAACACAACAAATCTCGAATATATCCTAAAAAATAACGAAAATGTAGACATCCGCATCCGCATCCGCGGATGTTGAAATCAAACATCCTCATCCGCGGATGTGAAAAAAACGACATCCGCTACATCACTAATATATAGATATATATTATCAGGGGCGGATCCAGGAATTTAAGCAGAGGGGGGTCCAGTCTTGGTGGGGCTCGTTACTGATATGTCCTCGGCCGGAAGGCGAGGACGCGCGAGCGAAGCGAGCGCCAGCGGGGGTGCCCGAGGGGGTGCCCGAGGGGGGGGTCCCCCCCCCTCGGTAGGAAATTTTCATATTTGAAGATAGCTTTAGATGGATTTGAAGTATATTCCCGTTATCAAAATCCTGCTTGTTCACACACCCAGGGCCAGGTCTGAAATGTCTCAGGATCGGACATAAACTTTTTTTTTTTCTTTATTCTTTTTAAGGAAATTAATTTTGTGGCAACCGGGATACATGTACCTTAAGCCATTTTAAGTCTTCAGGTCTTATTTTTCCTATATAGGAGCAAACAAACGCAATCGAAAAATCGTTGGTTACCGTGAGCAGGGGGGGGTCCGGACCCCCTCGACCCCCCCCCCTGGATCCGCGCCTGATTATATATATATATATATATATATATATATATATATAGAGAGAGAGAGAGAGAGAGAGAGAGAGAGAGAATGATGCTCCCAAAATTTTTTTAAATGTTATAGGATAAATATTTATTTCAACATCTTTGATTTTTACTATATTTAAATGTTCTTGAATACAGACGAGAGCAGTACCACTACTGTATCTTTCAGCGACGCAGCGTATGGAAAAATAAGTTGTCGTACACATTTGTTGGGGCACTCCGCTTATTGCAGTAGAGCTCACAGAATTATCTATTGCGGCTACATAGAAATCAATGAGCCTACACTGTTATTAACTTATTAAGCCTTAACGATGCAATGATAATGGTTACCTACTCTGTCAAGGAACAAAACGCAAAAAAATACCTATGTAATTATAATAAATTTCTTAAAGGATTTATTATTTATGATTTTGAAATAGACATAAAATAGAAATAAAGGACATATGCCGTCCTTTGACGCTTCAATAAAGGACAAGGACAAGAGATCGAAATAAAGGACTGTCCTTTGAAATAAAGGACGTCTGGCAACCCTAAATTTAGTCTGTCTGAAAGACTGACAAAATTTGAATATTTGATTTTGAAAAAAGTGATTTTAATTTAGTTTTTCGACATGTATTTCTTTTGACCGTATATATATATATATATAATTGTTTACACCATGTATATGTGCTCACATGAAGCCCCATACCGAGATTCTGATTTTACTATTCACATACCCAGATACCCCTTGTAAGAATACCGAAATAGGTATGAAAACCTATAATTCTTCTCTTTTCAGGTTCCCGTGTTTGGGGCTGTCCGCAGTATCCATACCCCGAATACAGGAACGGAAGTAACCAACCTCGTGCAACTGAAGAAGGATGGCCGATACGTCGCAGCGGGGCCTAAAGGGTTCATCAGCATACCCGGAGGGTACGGTAACTTTTGTATACAGAAAATTTCAGAAAGACCGACCATTAAAATACTGAAAATCAAAGAAAACCAAAAATTTTAATGTAGTTGCATTTGATTCCAAACTTACAAAATCGAACATTCGAAACCAACCGAACAGCTCGTGTGGTAGAAAATTATAAAAATTGAGTGCAGCATTCGCTAAGTAAATATGTGAAATTTTACATACAATTTAGTAACTCTGGACTCTAAAATGTCTGTAGCATTGAATATTCAATACAAAATAGAGGTTATTTTGCGAGTTGAAGGCGAAAGTTTTAGAAAAGTCAATGATCTTAAGTCCAAATCAATTCGGTTTATCGGAAATTTACTGTATTTCTCTTTTAGTTAATATCTATACTTTGTATTCGAGTTGCTTTCTTCTCTCTCTCTCTACTGTATGTATACATATATATATATATATATATATATATATATATATATATATATACACACATGTGTGTATATATATATATATATATATATACACACATGTGTGTGTGTGTGTGTATGTCGATCTTGCACCCCCCCCCCCCCCCCCCCCCCGGGGTGCATTGAAAGTTTTAAATAGAATGTAATTGTCACATATAAGTTGTATACGAAGCCACAAAATAAAATTAATTTTCATACATTTTACTTTCACCTCCCCTCCAATTTTTCCGGCCTCTTGTAAGAAATCGACGCATATACAGGGTGGCCCAAAGAAAATGGCACCAATTTTCAGAAGTGATATCTCAATAACCATTGCAGTTAGGGATTTTAAAAAACAACCAAATGAAAGATAATTCTTTTCTCTTTAAATACTTATTCAATAGCTTGATGGTTATAAACCCATGTAATGCCAAAAATTGGCTTATAAAAAATATACAAAAAAAAGTCGCGCATTTATATTTATTCCTTTTATTTTTTTCTAATTAATTATCTCCTAATTTACGGTCTTTAAACGAAGTTCTGTGGTTTTAAGTTAAACCTAATTTTCAATAAATGGCTCAATCTGCCCTCCATTATGGTCAACCACAGCCTGTAATCTCGCCCTCCATTTTGAAATTGCCTTTGAGATCGTCACTTGTGAGAGATTTTCCCATGCAGCCTGAATTCGTTCACGAAGATGGTTCACATCACGGATTTTCTGACCATGGTAGACTTCTCTCTCTAAGGCAGACCACACAAAGTAGTCAATGGGGTTTAGAGCTGGGCTGCATGGTGGCCAATTATTTGGGTCGATAAAACCAGGACAATTATTATTGAGAAATGTTATTGTTTCCTTGGCTGTATGAGATGGGGCTCCATCTTGCATTAACACAAAATCAGTGCTCGTCTCCTTGATCTCTGACAACATTGGAGACAAAATGTCATTGCAGTAGTAAATTGAGTTAATTTTAACGCCTCGCTGAATAAAAATGATGGATGTTTTGTCTCAGATGACGCTGCAAGGGAAATCATTATCGAATCTGAAAAGTGTTTTTTTTCACGCAAAAGTCGTTTTGGGTCAACATGAGTTTTTGTCGCCACTGCTGCACGAACCCGATCATTTTGGGTATTTCGTGGTGTTTCGACCGTAAATCGTTTCTCATCAGAAAACCAAATTTTTTTCACAGACTCGACCGAAATCTTCGCAATAGATTTTTACATCGATGGAAACGTCTTTCTTTCACAGGCTCCGATAAAGCAGTAACCTTCACCCTCTTAAATGTTTTCAACCCAAGATCTTTTCGAATTATTCGCTGTACTGATGAACGTGAAATCCCGGTTTCTTTCGCAACTTCACGTTCACTTTTACTTGTTCCCGGTTGTTCCTCTTGACTTAAAACCATTTCATTTACTTTTTCAATGTTTTCTGGCGTTCTAATACTTTTCTTTTTGGTCGACCACTTCCCGGACGCCGTTGACTGCTGCCGGTTTCTTTAAGTTTTTGTAAAAAATGTGCCACAGTTCTTTTTTTCCAATTTCTATTTGGAAATTCGTAAAGGATTCTGTTTAATGAATATCCTTTTTCTTCACGTAGTGCTTGTATAATATTCTTATCAGATTCTCTCAATCCCATCTTGAGGGGTCTGGAATAGAAAAATTTCATTTAAAATTAGGATCAAGGAATAAATATAAATGCGCAACTTTTTTTTGTATATTGTTTTTGGAAGCCAATTTTGGGCATTACATGGGCTTATAACCATCAAGCCATAGAATACGTATTTAAAGAGAAAGGAATTATCTTTCATTTGGTTGTTTTTTTAAGTCCCTAGCTGCAATGGTTATTGAGATATCACTTCTCAAAATTGGTGCCATTTTTTGGGCCACCCTGTATATCGGGTCCGCAAAAAAAAAAGGAGCATGACGAAAATTGCTCTCACGCCCGCATTTTTTGCCGGACCCTTAAATGTTATATATCTAGCTAAAGATAAAAGAGCTCAGAGTTGTATAAAACAAATTTCATCAAAATCGGTCATAAAATAAAGATTTTATGGCCACAAACGTGCAATGACTAAAAAAAGTGAATTTCCGCGTAAAAATTAAAAAAAAGGAGCATGACGAAAATGTTTACTGTACATTTATTTTTACACATAATGACAAATAGCTTATTTTAGGCAAATAAGCAACAAATAAACTAAGTTAGTACCAAATTTCATGTCAATACGTCAAAAATTAAAGAAAATATAAAAGTTTTACTACAACATGTCATATAATTTTACAATTTCCAAAGAAAACGAAATTATAAGACTAAAAAAATTGTTCGATATGTTTGCCAGAAACCTCTACAACCCTTCGTAATCGGGGCCTAAATTGATCTATAGCTTTATCTACTTGATCTTGGGTAATTTCTTCCCATTTTTGTACGATAACTTCTTTCAAATGTTCGACATTTCGGATCTTATGCTTGTACACTTTCTCAGCCAACATTTCTCATATTCCGTAGTCTACGGGATTCAAATCTGGACTATTAGGGGGCCAATCTTTTGGGTAAAGCAATTCAGGAACATTATTTTCTAAAAATTCAATAGTTGACTTAGCGGTATGCGCCCGAGCGCCATCCTGTTGGAATAAGAAGTAACCATTATTCGCCAATCGTCTCATTTCGGGCAGCATTTGTTCCAACAAAGTTTCAGTGTAATAGCGGGCGTCTACTTTGATGTTTGGCTCTACGAAAAAACAGATGTCTTGCCTAGTTTAGACACACCGACCCATACCATTACGCTGGCAGAAAAATGATTACGGGTAGCATAAAGTCTATCATCTGGTATTTCATTTTTACGATTAACTCTTGAATACACTCTGTCATTTTGGGAATTTCGCGGTGGTTCTACCGTAAACTTCTTTTCGTCAGTAAAAAAGCCGAGGTCTACTTTTTCGGGAGTGATATTTCTTAACATGCGTTCAGAACAAACAACTCTTTTCTGTTCGTTAATTTCAGTTAATTTCTGCCCGTGTATCCGTTTATAAGGTTTTAGTTCAAGGTCGTTTTTAATAATGTTTCTGACGCTACTTTCGGATATGCTCAACTCATTACATTAGCAATTCTGGACGGTGTCACGTGAGTCCCTGGTCTGCCTTCTTGACTACAAATTCTTAGTTCCACATCTCTGATGTTTTCTTCGGTTCGAACTGATCTTGGCCTCCCGCTTCCTTGTTTCCTTTCAGTTTCGTCGATTTTTCTTAACAGCTTGTCCAAACCTCCTTTCGACCATGGTTTATTCGGAAACTCTTGTAATAATTTTATTGCGCCATAATTTTTATCAAGTCTATAATGTTTTATTAATATTTATCTTCTTAGAAAAGGGCATATTATCATTTTTATTGATTAAAATTATTTAGGCATCTGAAAAAAAAAATTTTAAATGAGAAAAACTAAATTTTTACGCGGAAATTCACTTTTTTTAGTCATTGCACGTTTGTGGCCATAAAATCTTTATTTTATGACCGATTTTGATGAAATTTGTTTTATACAACTCTGGGCTCTTTTATCTTTAGCTAGATATATAACATTTAAGGGTCCGGCAAAAAATGCGGGCGTGAGAGCAATTTTCGTCATGCTCCTTTTTTTTTTGCGGACCCGAATATATATATACACACACTGTATATACAGTACTGGCCAAATTATTAGGAATTTTTTTAAAATTTCATTTTTTGGTATAAAATGTTAAATTAAACCAATTTTAAACGTTGAAAAGTTATTTATTTCTACACAAGAATACATTGTCATTATTTAGCAATTGTTTAGTACTTAGTTTGACCCACCTTAGCTGCCATAATGGCTGCGACACGCTTCGGCATGCCATGAATCAATTTTTTGCATAATTCTTTAGTCGAACGAAGCGTGTTTGTTCGTCAGTTGTCGTTTGGTTGTCGTGCGATGCGGGTGTGTTTCTCTTTCTTTTAGTGTCATTGTAACTACCGTTTAATTTAAATAGTGTATTTACCCAATTTCGGCAATTATTTGTTACAGTTTTTAAGTGAATTTGAAAATGGGGCGAAAGAATGACTTGAGTCCACGGAAAATTGGGCAAATACAGGTTTTATTAACTTCTTCTACATTTAAACAAAAGGAAATCGCTGCCAAACTCCATGTTTCACACCAGAGTCAGTACTTCGTATTAAGAAAAAAATGGTATTTGGAGAAAATGTAGGCCCCAAAAGGGTTGGAAGATGCGGCAGAAAAAGGGTAACGACTCCAAGAACTGATAGACAGATTGCAATTTTGTCTCTTAGAAATAGAAGAGCTACTTGCAAAAACATTTCCAGTAGTCTAGCGGCTGATGGCATCAATATTAGTCGTAGAACAGTCAACAGGAGGCTTCAAAGCCTACCGCCCAAGGAAGAAGCCCAGGCTCACTGAGGCTATGAAGAAGGCACGTTTTGCATGGGCAAAGGAACACATTAACTGGACTAGTGAGGATTGGGAACAGGTAAGAATAATATTTAACATTAAATAGAATGTTAATACAGTAAATACAGTATGCATAGAAGTGTATTTACAGTACGTGATAAAACTGCAGTAAAAATATCTGTAAAGCAGCAAGTCATACTGTACTTCGTTTTAGCTGTACTTCATACGCTATGCACTGACTCTTTCACAGGGCTTTCTTTGATTGCAGGTGGTGTTCTCCGATGAGTCAACGATTGCCGTGCTTGACGATCGTGTTCAAAGTGTAAGAAGGAGGCCTGGAGAAGAATTTTTGCCTGAGTGTCTGATGAAAACGGTGAAATTTCCACAAAAGATCATGGTTTGGGGAGCAATTTCTGTGCATGGAACTAGTCGTTTGAGCATTGTTGAGGGCAATATGAACCAAGTCAAGTATATAGAAGTACTAAGAAACGTCTACTGCCTCAAATAAGGGAATGGTATGGTAATAGACGTTGGATTTTTCAACAAGACTCAGCTCCATGCCACACGGCAAAGTAGGTTCAAAATGGTGTCATGAAAATAGTGTTCGGTTGCTCCCATGGGCTGGAAATTCTCCAGACATGAACCCAATCGAAAGTTTATGGTGTATTTTAAGGACGTAATCCATGAAACGCCGATAACAACAAAACACCAACTCATAGAGCGACTTATTCAAGTCTGGTTTCACTCTACACGTATTAAGGAATTATGCAAAAAATTGATTCATGGCATGCCGAAGCGTGTCGCAGCCCTTAAGGCATCTAAGGGGGGTCAAACTAAGTACTAAACTATTGCTAAATAATGACCATATATTCTTGTGTAGAAATAAATAACTTTTCAACGTTTAAAATTGGTTTAATTTAACATTTTATACCAAAAAATGAAATTTTTAAAAAATTCCTAATAATTTGGCCAGTACTGTATATATTTGCAGCTACCGCTTACCCTGTGGACACACCCACCGCACGCCACTGACATATATATATATATATTATAGTCTCAATAAGAATATAAAGACAAGAGATACGACTCCTGGATGCTTTCATTTAGTCACTGAAGATGGCCACTGAGTGGACCGAAACGTTTGGCCAATAAATGTTGGGAGTCGTATCTCTTATTCCTATTGAGGATAAGATTCCCGAAGAACACTTCTATTGTAACTATATATATATATATATAATATATAATATATTATATATATATATTCAGTGACGTGCGATAGGCGTGTCCACAGGGTAAGCGGTAGCTGCATATATTATATATATATATATATATATATATATATATATATATATATACCGAACAAGGCGAAGTTCGTGTGGTAGCTAATGCTGCACTTAATTTTTATAATTTTCTAAGTATATATACACAAATTATACATACACCCAACCGATGGGTTGGTATTGGTATTTCGTATGTCCTAAATACTTAACGGATGCAATCTGGGCATTCCTATGTATACATACAGAGGAGTACTTAGCATTTTGCCGCGCCAAGGCAGGGATTAAAGTGCCTTATACAGTAGTTGTGCCATTTGATATCGATAGTTTGCTGTTGAAGGCTGCTCTTCTTTTCTATTTTAAAACTTATTTGTAAATCCATTTAATTTGTTAGTGCTTATAACTTATTTATTTTCTATTTTTGTTTTCTTTGCCCTATTCGCAGTATGTTGAAATACGACAAAATTTGTTGCCCTACGCAAATGCCTACTCTGCCTATACGTAAATCCACACGCACGCACGCACGCACGCACGCAACACACACACACACACACACACACACACACATATATATATATATATCGTGTAAACTAAATCAATGTTTGCAATCTTTACTACAAATTCGCATTTCGTCTAGTGATATATGAAAATCGATTACTCCCTGCTATCATTACATAAATATGTAAATTACAGATATAACTATGTATAGATTTCTATATTGTTACTACATATATATATATATATATATATATATATATATATATATATATATATATATATATATATATATATAAGCACACGGACAAAAAATTAGTCACCCCTCTCAGAATGTACCTAATAACGTGTGACGGCGCCTCTGGCCTTGATAACCGCACGAATCCGGCGAGGCAGAGACTCTACGAGGTTGTGCATGTACTGAACATCGATTTGCTGCCACTCGTTCATCAGCCGGTCCCGAAGTTCCGCCAGAGTCCGTGGGTGTCTATTCCTGCGCTTCACTTTCTGTTCCAAATAATCCCACAGATTTTCAATAGGATTTAAATCAGGGGATTTGGCGGGCCATTCGAGGTGAGACAGTGTTGCAGAATGTTCGTCGTGCCACTCAGACACACTTCTCGCCCTGTGCACACGGCAATTGTCGTCTTGGAAGACAGGAGTGGCAATGTGATGCTGCTCCTGGAGATGTAGGGCAAAGGGTACCAATTCATCATTTAGTATGCGGAGGTACGCCTGCTGGTTCAAATTCATCGTCACTGGAACGAGAGGGCCCATTTCGTGGTACGAAAAACATCCCCAGAACATCACGGAACCACCTCTAGCCTGAACAACACCTTCGACGCATTCAGGATTAAAGGCTTCATTGGACCTGCGATGTACTCGTCGCCTCCCATCATTGGAGAACAAACAAAAACGGGACTCATCGGACCAAATTACACGTTTCCAATCTGCCGCAGTCCAGTTTTTGTGCCTCTGAGCCCATTTATAACGTGCCAATTTGTGACCTGCTGTTAACAGCGGCCTCTTCCATGGTACCCTGCTCCAGATGTCCATCGCATGCAGTTCTCGTCGCAATGTCCGTTCGGAAATTGGTCGCTGGAGAACCTCATTGGTTTCTTGGAGCAATTGTTCTCTGGTTTGAAAACGATTTGCAGTTACTAGACGAGAAACATGGCGGCGGTCCCTATTGTCGAGAATTGTTTTCCTGCCACAGTTACGCCGTCGATTTTCAGTTGATTGCGAACTACACCACTCTTTGTAAACTCGCTGGACAGTACGCGTTGACACACCAACAAATTGGGCTACTTCAGACATTTTGTGTCCGTGGGCTCTGCCAAACACGATGGCTCCTTTTTGCCACTGAGTAACGTCTGCCTCACGACCCATTTTGCAGACTATATCCAACACACACTTTGTTCTTCACCACCTCACGAAACAGATCTGATCCTGTGTGCTACGTCACCGCTACTTGTCACTTACCAATGCTACATCAGCGCCCTCTGTGTGACCTTGAACTTCCTACTATCGGTGCTATTAGGGGTGACTAATTTTTTGTCCGGTGTGCTTATATATATATATATATATATATATATATGATGAATAAAACCACGAAGGAAAGGAAACACAGAATGGTGCTCAAGCGCTTTTGTCTAATGACATCCTCAAGGACACTGAAGTACATAAAGAGTTACAGCCTATATATAGGTTACAATATATATATATATATATATATCGGGTGGCCACAAAAAAACTTTACTTAATTCAAAGTTTAATAACTGCAACAATTCAAAACTTATGCGATTGAGCTTTGGCACACATTAACAGATGGTTATAATCTATAATTGCTGGAATTTTCAAATATGTAGGTTCTATAGTTTTGTTACAGTGAACAATTTAAAAGCATATGTCTAAAAATAGCATGCCGAAGAAAATGAATTTGAACTTAACAAAATTTACTTAAACAAATGGTCAATGTGACCACCTCCCTGTTGGTAAACTGCCCTCAATCGCTTCTTCCACGAGGAGATGCACTTTCGAACCTCATCTAAGGTGATATCCTCCCATGCTCTACTGATTTTCTCCTTAAGTTCATCTTCGGTGAATTTGTCTTTCTGGCTGCCGTAAACCTTCACCATGAGGGAATCCCATACTGAATAGTCCATCGGATTACAGTCGGGAGACTGAGGCGGCCATTCATCCTTTTTGATGAAATTAGAGGTCTCTTGCTCTTGATGATTTTGGGTCGCTCGGCTTGTATGGGCGGGTGCCCCATCTTGCTGGAAAATGTAGGCCTCATCAGGATACAGATGACGACAATCAGGAAGTAATCCATTATCTAACAGGTTGATGTAGCGCTCAGAGTTAACTTTAGTTTCGTTTGTGGCAATAAAATAAATTCGTGTTTTCCCCTTCCATGAAATTCCCGCCGATACCATTACTTTTCTGCTGAATCGTGAGGTTTCATGATAAAGCCTGGAGGGAGGAATGTCCTTTTTCCTTGAACCATAAACCCTGTCATTTTGCCTGTTTTTGGCCACCTCCAACGTGAAATCCTTTTCGTCTGTAAACACAACTTTTTGCACGTCTTCAGCTGAGTAGCGTTCATATAGGGATTTACAGCGGGTCTTTCTACGCTGTCTTACATTCTGATCACGCCGAGAAACTCGAATTCTCTTGTAGGCCTTCAATTTCAAACGTTTTACAATCCCTTGTACAGAGGAGCGAGAAATCCCAAGGTCGTACGCAATCTGTCTCTGGGAGCGATGAGTTCCTGGTGTATTTTCCTGGGATTGAATCAGTTCCTCCACGGCAGCCTTATTTTCTTCTGTTGAAACACTTTTGGGCCTGCCGCTGCCGGGTTTTCTAGCTGTTGATCCAGTATCCTTTATCTTTCTTATTAAGTTATAAACACTTTGACGAGTCCAGTTCTTTGCGGGGAATTCTCGGACAATCCTATTTCCATTCCAACCTTTTTCCTTGACACATGCTTCTATGATGGCTTTATCACTTTTACTTAACGTCATGCTGGCGGGGTTTTAGCGGAAAAATAAAAGAAAGCAAATTCACATTAGGTTTAGCCTACGCCAGCGCGCGTGTCATACTACGCTACATTAGGTTTAGCCTACGCTAGCGCACGTACGTGTCAGATGCACACCAGGCATGCTATTTTTAGACATATGCTTTTAAATTGTTCACTGTAACAAAACTATAGAACCTACATATTTGAAAATTCCAGCAATTATAGATTATATGCATCTGTTAATGTGTGCAAAATCTCAATCGCATAAGTTTTGAATTGTTGCAGTTATTAAACTTTCAATTAAGTAAAGTTTTTTGTGGCCACCCGATATATAAAATAATAAACGGAGAAAAATAAATAAGTAAAGGATTGTGGGAGGAGCATACAAATTTGTAAGGAAAAACTACCGATTTTAGCACTTTGCCCGAATCTAACACAAGATCAAATGAATTGTTTCCAACCAATGTTATAGTTAATTAAAAAAAAATTAATAAATTGAAAAATAAAAATAAAACTTGTAACGGATTTAGACAAGAAGGGTAGAGTGCTAAATCTTTGGTACACTTGTATACTTCTCTAATAAATTTTATTTTTCAATTTATTTTTATATATATCGGACTTAGACAAGAAGGGCAGAGTGCTAAAACCTGGGCAGATTTCCAGTATAAATTTGTATGCTCCTCTTACAAGTTATATTTTTATTTTTCAACTTATTATTATTTTTTAATTAACTATAACATTGGTTGGAAACAATTCATTTGATCTTGTGTTGGATTCGGGCAAAGTGCTAAAATCGGTAGTTTTTCCTTACAAATTTGTATGCTCCTCCCACAATCCTTTATTTATTTTTTTTCTCCGTTTATTGTATATATATACACACACAGTATATATATATATATATATTTTTTTTTTGTAACCTATATATAGGCTGTAACTCTTTATGTACTTCAGTGTTTCTGAGGATGTCATTAGACGAAAGCACTTGAGCACCATTCTGTGTTTCCTTTCCTTCGTGGTTTTATTCATCATAAATATTTTTCACGTGTTACTTTCGTGAAATAATTTTCATATATATATATATATATATATAATATATATATATTCCTACTATATATATTTCTATGGTATGCCTGCAAAGTTCTAAAAAGCGGTTGGTACTCTGTAAGTATCTATAGGATTTTCAAATTATAAATTGTATTGTATAATTTTCATGAAATGTATCTCTGATTTATCCATAAAAAACTCATTTTTAAGGAAAACTTTTATTTTAAAATTTTCTGTATTAACTACTTTCGTTACAGAGTATCTCGAAAATATATATTATACCAGGCATGCATGTGAAAGAAAATACTCCAAATTTATGTTCTTTTTAC
Source organism: Bathynomus jamesi (assembly GCA_023014485.1). Taxonomy (NCBI): domain Eukaryota; kingdom Metazoa; phylum Arthropoda; class Malacostraca; order Isopoda; family Cirolanidae; genus Bathynomus; species Bathynomus jamesi. Next base: position 7,635 of record JAJOZX010008851.1, on the reverse strand, counting down.
TATACACTTGGAGCCACTGAAAAGGAGATCAATTTCAATATACATTTAGGGAGCTGAAAACTTGAAATATATTTTTAGAAATTTAATATACAGTATATATATTATATATTTTTTTTTTCCTGAGACCAGACTTATGGGAACCATATATATATATATATATATACATACATATATGGGCTACGTAGTGGCCGATGTCGTAACACCGCTTCTCGGCGATCAGCGAAGTTAAGCGACATTGGGTCTGGGTAGTAGTTGGATGGGAGACCGTCCTCCGCGCCCAGATTATGTAGCGACCCGTGGTTCGGATCCCACGTAAAGCTGTAGGTCCCCTCCGTTATGGGTCATAAGAAAAGAGTGTGAAGTTGATCGATAACTATTACAAATGAATATCATGTATTAATAAATGCAATAAATGATTTATAGTAAATCCATATTAACATGTTAAAACATTTACAGGTACGAAACCATCGGCAAAATACCTTTCACTGAAAGAATGAAAAAAGAAGGAAGTCAAAAGGTGAATAAAAAGCACGTCAAATTTATCATTATTTGGCGGAGCAAAACGATAAGAAAAAATGTGTAAAGTCGAATTTTAACGAAAGCAAAATAGTTTTTGACTAAAATAATAATTAGATTAAGGCCGGACCTACGCGGGATCGTCTTGCTACTCACGACTGACGACTTGGGTCGTGACGACTACTCGAGTCGCGTGTAATTTTACATCGACAGACTGCAGCGGTCGCGGTCGCTGCAGTGTGCGGGTCTCCCATTCTGTCAATGTAAAATTACGCGCGACTTGAGTCGTCACGACCCGAGTCGTCAATCGTGAGACGATCCTGTGTGCGGCCGGTGTAAGAGATTAATAGTTCAGTTTAATTGACACGCGTCCAAACTTCAACTTACCAAAAGGAAACTATAGATTTAATCCAGTAATTAGGAAGGTGATAGCAATCTACGACCCAATCACCTGAACCCCAACCCTCCAAGCACTTTATTAGAGAACAGTTTATATATATATATATACTGTATATATATATATACCCACGAGGAAGAATGAAGAGAGATTCCAAGGTCTTTCATGTATTCAACAGTACACCTCATCAAGGAAATAAGGCCTTGGAAAAGGTCTTGGAATCGCTTTTTATTTTTCCTTGTGGGTGTGCATCACTTACTTATTTCACGGGTTTAATTGTGAAATTCATCCCATTACGTTTACACAGATCGTTCGAAAGACCCAGTCAAGAAATTCTGCCAAAACAATTTGGGTATTCTGCAATGGTGATAAGGATGCCCGGGCTCAGTCATTTGAGATATCTGAAGGAAATTTCGAAGATTGGCATAACATTCTTTACAGATTATCCACTACAATTAAACTGGCCACAGGATCAGTTAAAAGGTGATCTCCGTGTGTGTGTGTGTGTGTGTGTGTGTGTGTGTGTATACGCAACTGGGCATAAGGGAGGTCAATTTTGTGTGATAATTTACAGATGTAGTGGGGTAAGTTTTTGAGGTAACACATTTAGTACATGGGAACATTATACAAAATTTATATTAAAAAATCTATAAATATTTTTATTGTCCGAAAAAAGATATGTTGGTCCCGATTAGGTTAGATTAGGTTAGGTTAGGCTAGATTAGCTAGTATCTCACTAGTTAATGACTGAAGAGCAAACAACCTTTAAGCCTTGAATTGCGTCCGAAACACTTATTAATCCTTTCTCGATTCGATAGCACTAAGGTTAGGTTAATTCAGTTTTTAGATATATGCACTTAAAAAAAGTCGGTACCTTTCCCATGCGGAGACACACACACACACGTGTGTGTGTGAGAGAGAGAGAGAGAGAGAGAGAGAGAGAGAGAGAGAGAGAGGACCTTTTCTACCTAGGCTTTAACAACACTACAAGGTTTTTTGGCCTATCTGGAGATTGTCTGAAAGTAGTTCGTTACTCCAGATGAGATACTATAGTGTAGGGCCTAGGCTTTCCACTATTATCACTATCCCAATATTATTATTATTAATATTATTATTTCAGATTGTACAATTTGAAAGGAAAAGTTCTGGACTCTGTCGAATCGCTTGTAGACAATGGATATTACGTTGCCGCAGCCTCTAACGAGCCCTTTCGTCCGTCTGCTTTCAACGACAAAGGAAAAGGTCTGGAACGAAGACATTCCTACGATGGTGAGATCTTTAACAAAGATTTTTCAATTGAAAGGACTTTTTCTATTGCACATTAATGTAAAAAGTACAATGATTGCACTTCTCTACAAATGGAAATTAAGAAAGTTTCTCAGTGGGAACCGTACACGCAGCCGTGCTCAGTAATAATAATGTTTGGGGTTGTTTAACCTCCTTCGTAAAGTTAAACGTCATGTGACAGAGGGGACCTATAGCTTTACGTGGGATCCGTGCCATCTAAGGGTCGGTACATCATCTGAACGCGGAGGACGGTAACCCATTCAACTACTGAACAGACCCACCGCTGCTTAACCTCGCTGATCCAGCGGGAATCGGTGCTGCGATGTAGCCACGATGTAGCTCAGCGGGGCTCAAACTAGCGAGGTATCAGATTAAGGCAGTGATTTTTAACATCTTGCGAGCAAAGGGGGTTCGAACACCCCCTATTCATGGTTCCCATTTTCTCAATTACTGATTTTCCTTTCCCACTTCTTTTACCCTATTGTGTATTAGGTGTTATCCTTACATTAATATTTTAATAGAATTCACTGCGTGGTTTTCGATGCAACTTAAGTTCTACAGAGGTTTGTCAAAAGTAAATAGACGCCACGATGGTTGTTCTCAAGAACAAATGGCAAAGCTCATTAATGGAATGCAAGAACGTGTGTGTGTCACCTTTACATAATGGAAAAGGGAAGGCAACACAATTCTAGATATATTGATTTAATAAATTTGTTATTATTTATTGACTTCTGTTATCAAATAAAAAAAATCTATGGGAAAAAAAAAAAAACCCGAAGGTGTCTATTTACTTTTGTCAATCCTCTGCAGATCGCGATAGATCGCCACGGGCCCTGAATTTGGGTTCGTGTCTTGGCTCGAAGTTCAGATTTCAGAGATTAAAACGCTTCTCTGGGCCTACCTTGGTGGAATAGTGGTTACTCTGATTCTACGTAAAGATATAGGTCCCTTCTGTCACATGACCTTTGCTGTTACGAAGGAGTTTCAAACAAACCAAAATATTTATCAATATTATTGTAGTGTATAACAGGATACAATTTTTTTTTAGTTTTTAAGTTTTATTTTAGTTCCTCTTAAATTAAGGAATAATTATATTATTTCGTCGAAATATGTTCAAAAGTTCAAAAGTTGTCACTTTCAAATTGGTAGAACTTTAACTGCGTTTTCTGGCGTTTTTTTTAGTTTTGTTTAATCTACTCCTTCCTACGAGGGTCTCATATAACCCCCCAAATTAATTCACTTTTTGCTCATTATGAATATTTTGTTTAGAGCATGGCATTGACAACGGGATCCATATTCCTAGGAATTTTAAATTTCATTTCCTGAGATCCCGAGAATTCCAGACTGGGTATTAAACACGAATTGGTATATACCAACACTTATGATCTATCACCTTCTACGGGAACCGAGGAACCCTCAAAATAAGTTATATTCTTATACGTACAGAAAAATTCTATGATTCAAATTTACTATAAACTTTGAATATATCAGTTAAATAAACCTTTTTCATTTATTTAATATTCTCTCTCTCTTTTAATGAAGTGAACAACGAATAATTACTTCCGAGTGAATGTCTGCAAGTAAATAGGGTTGCTAGGTGTCCCGCATTACACACGAAATGTCCCGTTTTTTATTCGGCCAGCGTCCCGAATCGAACGTATACAGGACACAATGAAAAATGAACTCCAGATAAATGTAACTTTCAAGTACTCGTGTAACGAAAAGTATTGCAGAGTGAAAATAGTGACACTTTTGAATTAAAGAAGCGCAGGTTTTTAAGTATACTCTTGCAGAGTGTGGACAAACTGAGTACTGAACAAAGTTTTACTGTTCAAACTTCAACCCCACCGAAGCTGTCCCGTATACAGTATTTCGATATTTGAAACCTGGCAACCTTAGCAGAAGAATAGACTTCAAACGTATATTTGAATGTATGAATTGACTTTCAATGCAGTCTTGAAGGTTTATATATATATATACACACACTATATCTTTTTGTTTCGTGGATAATTCTTTTGTACTTTACAGACAAGACGATAGAAAGTATAAATAGTCCAGGCCTTAAACTGCGCGTACCAATACGGCCCAAAATCAAGCTCAAGAAGAATATGAGCTTGACGGACGATGATGAATCACAGGGTAATCAAAGTCGAAGTTCCTCTCTAAGCAGAAGGTAATAATAATAATAATGTTTCTGGGGATTGTTTAACCCCGTTCGTAACTTCTATAACGTCATTTAGCGGGGAAAACCTCCAGGTTGTTGTGGGATCCGAACCACTACTCCACCAAGTAAAACCGTGACAAGCTTCTTAGCAGAAATCTGAAGTCCGAGGCGAAAATCGAACTGAGCCCTTTCAAAATTATCAGCCTGGAGCTTTAACAACTATGCTGTACCTGGCTAGTAAATAGAAAGCATATAAACAAAATTATATTACACTTAAATTTTATATTATATATGTAGTGTTAATTTGTTATCCAGTATATTCAAATAGTTTATCCAATGTATTTAATTTTGTATATTTTATCCAGTAAATGAATGGCGATTATGTTGCTCTATTATATGAGTAAATAGGAGGCGACTATATTTTAGAAATTTGGTCCTAAATACCTAAACTCCTTTAACTTCCTTGATGGTTATAGCATAGGCTGACCATATTTCCTTGAGACAAAAACGGGACATTGGGATGGCAAAAAAGGGACGGGGGTTATGTAATATTCTGTATTCATGAAAAAGTAAGTACATAAACCGGGACAAAATTGACATTTTTATTAAAACGACGGGACGGCCAGGAAATATAAAACAAACGGTACTGTCCCGTTCAAAACGGTACGTATGGTCAGCCTAGTTATAGACTAGTATACGATAACTATATAAATTATTAAAATATACACCCTAAAAACTACTGAGTTATTTTAAGTCCATTTTGTTGTCAGATAAGCTCCGCAGTCCGTTATATAGTTAAAATTACCATATCGCTGTTAGTTAATTCTGAACCACGATTGTGGGGTGAGGGGAGACCCCATTCAGATTAAATTTACGGTGTGTGACCGAGAAATGACGATAGCGGTTGGGAGTTAATTGTGAAATTAAGGAAAATCAAAACATTTCCTAATTTTTCCAAACTACCCGAATAATGTAGTTATTTTAACTACTTAATGAGTAGTTAAAATAACTACTCAAGTTGGGTTAAACTCATTTTTAAGAGGGTAGTAAAAATGCGCATAAAAACCATATGCCCATATAATATTTTAAGACGTAAAATATCAATGAGGAAGGTCAGAGATTGGTACAGCGTTCAGGGCGGATTAATATGGCTCAGTGCTCTAGCTCCTGGATTATTATTACCACCACTACTGGGAGTCGAACCCCTAAACTCAGCGTCTTCACTTCGCTTAAAGAGAAACGGTGTTACTCAATGAGTTACGGGCACTGCCTTTAAGGCGTAAATCATTGAATCTGTACAAATAAGAGAATGATACATACATTTCTACGGAGTTGAGATATTTCACGCAGGTAAAGGAAAGCAGGAGTAGCAACGTTTCTCTCCAATCACTGGAGAATTCTCAAGCTTTATTAAGAGAAAAAAACAAAGATCTTTTATATACTCTTTGTTTTTTCTGTTAATAAAGCGTGAGAATGCTCTAGTGATTGGAGCGAAACGTTGCTACTCCTGCCTTCCTTTTCCTGCGTGAAATTATTTCAACATTGAACCAAAACAATGGATTTCGCCGCATTTTTTCAGAGGTCGAAACGGGTCAGAAAGTAAACCAAGAACGAAAAAAGGAACTAAGAAAAACTCGCAATCAAGAGGAAGAAAACCTAAGGGGAGTGATTTCTCTCCCGCAGAACCCCTGTCCAGAATGTCCTTGAAAGACGGCAGTCATCAAAGTCCCACAAATTCCTTCAACAGTGCAAGGAGGAGGAGTGTTTTTCCACAAATGAAGAAACAGGAAGCAGGCAAGCATCTCCCGAACACTTTTATGAAAGTTTAAGTCAGTATAATCCTGATACAGATGAAGATGACCAAGAAAAGTTTAAAGAAGATGAACAAGAAGATGAATCCGGTCTAGATTCTGGAAGAGGGTCGCTTTTACTAAGTGATGAATCTAGACCTGGAAGTGTGTTCAAGGCTAAACAAAAAGTAGGTCCTTTTCCACGTTTTAAAACATACTTTTAATATTTTTTATTAGAACTAAAAAGTTAACTTTTTTAAATGCTAAAAGCGTCATATAAATTACTATAAAATTTTAAAAAAGTCTTAGTTCCAAAACCCGCATGTATATTTATCCCATCCTTCTTTATTTCGTACACATGCGCACATGCGTATGCGCATGCGCATTTTATTGTTGCGGTATTCAATATTATTTTCATAACTGTTGATTGATAATTTCAGCTGTATTTAACTTGCAGAAGAAATACAAAGAAAATTTCAGTAAAAATTCATTTACAAATATTGTGATGAAATACTTTTACACGAGCACTTTTTTCTTAATTATTAATTTTTGGAACTTTTTACAATAATAATAATAATAATAATCAGTGAGGAGGACCAGAAACTGGCACAGAGCTCAGGCCAAACTAATGAATCCTATCCCGCTAACTCCCGTGTTATTAGTACCAGCGCCATTGACGTTCGAACTCCCGAACTCAGCGTCTTCACTTCATTTACACGCCTGAAAACGGTGTTATCCACTGAGGTACGGCTGCTGGCATATATAAAATTAAATAAAATATACGACAAAAATAATTATAATACATGCAAAAAAACTTCACTTTTTTCTATGTGAAAGTCACAATATGATAATAAAAACCCACTCTAATAGACAGAGTTTATTTCCACAACAATTTCGATGCCCACTGGCATCCTCTTCGGGTGGATACAGAGGATGCCAGTGGGCATCGAAACTGTTGTGGAAATAAACTCTGTCTATTAGAGTGGGTTTTTATTATCCAATTATAATACAGATTGTACCTCGCATAGGAAAGAGATAATTCTTTCCTTATGAACGAAAAATAAGATATTAGATAGGCCGTACTCCAGGGATGGAAATACCAGTTGTTCGTCCCAATCCAACTTACGTTTTTTAGCGGGGTTTTGGAACTTTTTAAAGTTTATTGTTGCATTTAGCCAAACAGAAAGGTAAAAAACGCGATAAAATTTCTAAGCATTAGGTTAGCATTAGCATTGTCATTGTCATTATTTAGGTTTAAATAATGACAAAACGTTAGCAGTCGTTGCGTATACAGGGTGAGCCAAACTAAAAAGGGCCTCAGCTTTATATACCTATCTACGAGTATATTGTGGTTTAATAAGTACTAATAAAATACAAAATAACCTTTCAAAAACTCCAAATAGTTATTGACCGCCTTTTAATTAAAAAATACATTTAAATATTAAATATATTCAGTATTCTACGAGTAATTTGCGTTTTAG
>JAJOZX010008850.1:0-170096 GCA_023014485.1 Bathynomus jamesi | reverse complement strand
GTGTCCCCCGTACGTTGTTCATTGCTGTTACAAGAAATGCCAATTTCTGACCTAAATAGTAAACGTTTCAAGAGTTCTGAAACGTTAAATTTTACCTTTCTACTTTTAGAGTTTAATGTCATTTTGTAGTAGAGTTTGTTTACGTCATATGAACATCATAAAAATATATATATTTTTTTTTTTTACAGCCTTGCCCGTTAATGTTGCGTGGTTAAAAAGTAACACGTTAATTAAAAAATTGGTCAGACATTTCTTAAAAAAACTAAACTTATTTTTAAAAAAATTGTTCATTAATTTTTGAAAATAAATTGGACTGGAATTTAATTTTAATTTTTTTTGTAGATTGTTGGAGAAAGTTTCATTAAAATCTATTTTTAAGTTGTTTTTTTTTCTTTAATCTTTTATCTCCTATTTTTAATTTACTTTAAAATAAAATGTCTTTATGTCTAACTTTGTTTTACGAACATTTTACTATATTTTTATCAGAAAATAATATTCATGATTTTGTAATAAAATATATTTTTTTAATTGTAGTTTTACGAATTTATTTTTATAATAATAATTAAAATTTAGAAAATTTCATATTAAAATAAACTTTACTTTTTAGAAATTAAATTAAAAAATACTTTTCCGGAAATTATTTTATTTATTTATTTAATTGCCTAAAATTACGCGTAAAAATAATTTGGTTTTAAATATTGGATCGAAGAACAATTGTGGAAATTATCACTATTTTGATTCTACGCCCACTTTAATACGTACATCTCTCCGCCCATTTAATAAATCTTTCCACTCATCCACCCAATACGATCTTCAACCAAGCAATGGGGTTCGATCCGATGAACTTAACTCCTGTGAAAAGAAAAATCAGTCACAGTGCAATTAGTTCCAGTTCAACAAAAATGATGTTCGTGTCTGTGAAGTTCATTGGCTCGAGATAGCAACACTGTGACGTCACTATTAGCCATTTTAAAAAAATTAATTGGGATATTTTGACGTCGAATGGTTCTCTACTAAAATTTATTTTATGTACGAAATAAGGAATATACTTTAAAAAATGTTTATAAACTACAAAGATACGAAAAAGTCCAAAATTAAGATTAAAAGAAAAGTAATCGTGGACAAGCCAAGCTGGAGCCTACTAGTCAGTCATATGTGTTGAGTTCAGCACAAAAAGAATTCAGAATGTATATTTAGAAAACGCAAACAATATAAATATTTTTATACAGCTGTCTGTGTGTGTATATGTGTATGAAGGTGAATGAAAGCAAATATTTAAAAATTAAAGTTGCCTTTGAAAATAGTTCCTCGCGTTCCGAACCATAACATTCGTTACGCTTTCATTAAGTTCATTTTTAAATTAGCAATTTTTTATGCTAAACACACTCGTATATTGTCATTCTTAATTGTTTCGAGATCGCTCATACCTAACCGCGCACATATTCACAGCGTAAATAAAGACAGGTTTAATAAATTGCATAGGAAACATATTCTGAAATTGGGCGGATCGAATTCCCAAAATCAAAATGGCGGCGCTCGCAGTTCGTCGCAAACCGATCGACAGAAGCTAGGCATTGTTGCCAGATGTGCGTCTACGGCACGATATCCACTTACATATTTATCCGCAATAAGAGTCACGGAAGAAAGATGGCTGAATATAAATTACACGGGGAAATTGCTTCTTACCAACTATTCGCTATTCGAGTTAGAGGAATAACGAAGTTAAGGTTTCTTAGGATAAATACACAGCATATAAAAGCAATAAAGTGCAGAAGACTCTAATAAAAACGTTAAAAATGTGCGAGGAAGTGGTTGTTCCCAGAGGATATCCGCAGCCCCCGGCACCGCCCGCAACGATAGCTGACAATGAGGAGCTAGTTTGGAATTTGTGGCAAATGATGCGGGGGAGATGGGGTAGATGGAAGAGTTACTAATGTGGGAAGGGGGGGGGCGTGGGTGAAGGGATGTTACTGACAATAAATTGCAAGCGCTACCAACGAACACAAATCGGAAAAGCAAAATTGGATAATAATGAGATAATTGCCAATAAAAAAGGAATTACGACGAATAGAAGTTTTTTTCTTTTTATTAAAGTAAAGAAGAAAAAAATAAAAAAATATGATATTTTCTTACTTATATTTTATGGGATGTTGCAGGAACCATACATAAATCGAATAAAAATTTTTGTGTCTCGGTAATAATTGTACATTTAAAAAAAAATATTATACATAAAATATAATTACTGTATATTATAATGCAATGGCGGCATAAATAATATTCAAAATACAAACGCAGACTGACTTAACCCGCATATCCATGCACTACCTCGATTCGTGTCACGCTATCCAACTAAATTTTAATATGTTATACACACACACACACACAATATATATATATATATATATATTATTTGCACAATGCAAAATTACCTCTACTTGGGTTCAAACGTTGTTGAAGCGTAATGGTTAGCGCCCTACAGCTTTCTGTTCAAAGGGCCCCGGGCTCGAATCTTGGTAGGTGTGTGTGTGTGTGTGTGTGTGTGTGTGTAAGCTTATTTAGAAGTTTATACATAAATATACTCCAGAAAATACTTATTATTATTAACTATTTATAAAGGGGGTCCAATAAATAATTTTAATTAACGAAGGATTCAGAAGAATTCTTAAATGTGTTAACTCGATCATGGATAGCCTCTCAAATAGCCTTGAGAAATAGAAAAAGGGCGGTAAGCAACATAATCAAAGAAATTAACAAAGATATACAGGTTTAAATTGGGTTGTATGACAATAATTACCTAATATTCCATTTACAAACTGCACGCGCGAGAATTGCACGATCAATAGTCAATTTTAAAACTTCTAATTTAAGGAATGAAGTTATCAAAATGACTTCTTATTATCGAACAACGTTCAGTAATAGTAATAATAGTCGTTTTATAATAAATTATTCGATTAATAAATAGTCGATTCATAATAATAATAGTCGCTTTTCATCATCATAAGTTAAAAAAAGTGAGTTGTGACTTACTGTACTTAGAATCAAGAGTACGCGAGAGTTGGGCGCCATTGTATTGATTTGTGAATCATACTAATTGTGACTCGTGACCCGATGTATTATTAAAGCAAGTCCAGGTGTGATCGACCATAACGCGTTTGATATCATGCACCAATAAACGTAACACTCGATAAATAAGTTACGACACACGCAAAACAGAAAGAGCGAATTAGAAGTAATTATAGAATACTTCCATTTAAGACGAGGTTCATTACTGAAACGAATTATGTAATTTCTCTCTCCATTGAAAGGAAATGGAAATGGAAAATATACAAATGAAGTCATGATTGTGGTACAAAATTTGAGTGGTCATAAAACAGAATGGGCTGAAAATGAGTTGTGATATTTTGAGTAAATGGCGTGTACTCCAGTGACGCGAGACTATTGGCGATATTGTTGGTGGTTGGTGTGTCGAAACAATATAAATGATACGTTGTTAAAAAAGGTAATTAAAAGAATCAAGCGTTTTTAGAGATTTGGTCGGTATAAAAAAAAAAATCAGAACATGCTCTGACCCTGAGATCTGACTAACCCAAGTCTTTCATCCGCTTCACGGGTATACACAAATGAAAACCCCCAATAGAAGGAACGAGCGTTAATCACGTTCTTATACTAGTTATGTTAAATAAGTACAATGAATGGGCATGCAAGAAATGAAGTACGTACAATTTGAAAGTAATATTATTTGGTAAATATTAAGTTTCGAAGACTCCAGGTTTTTGGACCCCTGATTGACCAAATGTTGGTGACGTAGGAAATAACTAACCAACCTAGAACGACCACCTAATAGCGTAACCTAACCCGGATGAGAGAGTCTCCCCTGATTGGCCCGAAGTATGAAATGGGCGGATCACCGAAATCTGGTGTCCCCGAAACTTAATGAGCCTAATAATAATAATGTCCAATTTATAAGGCCTAACCTACGTACTTGTAGGTTATCTCCCCCCCACCAATTTTGACAGAATATTTTCATTAAAACTAACGAAAATATCACGATTCACGACTTAACCTAACCAATTATGAAGGGCGTACAGTTGATCTATTATTAATTATAACATTGTTTGTTTCTGGAATAGCATTTACTATTTACTAATAGATCAACTGTACGCCCTTGATAATTGGTTACGTTAAGTTGTGATATTTTCGTTAGTTTTAACGAAAATATTCTGTCAAAATTGGTGTGTGTGTGGGGGGGGGGGGGGGGGGGGGGGGAGATAACCTACAAGTACCCTAACCTATTCCTAACGAAACAACAAGGTTAGTACTCAGCCTTCGGAGAGGAAAGGACAAACACGTTGGAGCTTCGTTGAAACCTTTCGATGTGCGAGATGTGCTTTCTTTAAAATGACGTCCGTTCCCAGATTAGAAGCCTGGAATTACCATGAATAATTTAAAACCTACTCACAGATTTAAAGCAGTTTAAACAAAACGGTGCTTTCCTGTTAACGGGAATACCCAACCGCCTGCCACCAAACTGTTTGTTATGTATTTTTGCTCTCGTCATTTTCGTTTAAACTAACGAAAATATCACAACTTAACCTAACCAATCATCAAGGGCGTACAGTTGACCTAACCGGGCATTGAATTAAACCTAACAGGTTAATATAAGGAAAATGCCCGGTTAGGTCAACTGAATGCCCAGTTAGGTTAATTGAATGCCCGGTTAGGTCAACTGTACGCCTTTGATAATTGGTTAGGTTAAGGTTGATATTTTCGTTAGTTTCGTTTAAACGAAAATGACGAGAGCAAAAATACGTCATAAACAGTTTGGTAGTCCCGATAATACGTAAGTACCGAATTTATTAATCATTTAAATGAAATAGTTAATATGTAAGCGATAATCAGTTAGTAGGGGGCCAAAATGTCTTTGTCATCTAAAATCGCAGAAAAAACGTCGCTGCTTTCGGTACGTTTGTCGCCACATGAATTCCGCAAGATACGAGTCCAGATGATGGCGGGCGGTTGGGTATTCCCGTTAACAGGAAAGCACCAACAAAACTAATATTTATATTACAAAATTCATTATTAAATTACATTAAGATTATTTTACAATAATTAATACATTACGACAATTCTCTTGTTCGCACTACAGGGCTTCCAGTACGTAAACTAAACCTTTACGTTCAGAGCCTATATACGAGGGGCGGTCAGAAAATAAGTTTACACGGCGTATAATTTCGTAACTAAAGGACCTACATTGATTATGTTTGTATCAGGTGAATTCGCTAATCATTGTTGGCAACACTGCACGTCGATTCGGCTGCCATCTCCCGTACATTGGTTATACGAGTCAGTTGAACATGGCGGCTCGACTGGAACAGTGCCCGGATCTTTTCCGTTTGACTGCCGCCATTGAAACAATTAAACTTTTTGTATTTTAACTGAAATGTCTTGATGATACAAAATAAGTTACTTTATAAAAAAGCTTTTCGTAATTTCCCCTTCAAATTTTGTTTCTTATAAACAATTTTAATTACTTTCAAGATCCATGCTTAATTTTTAAGTTTTAATCGTGTACTCAGAAAAATAAGGGGATCACCTGAAGATCAGGGCCTCCAGCCTTCTTTAGTTAGCTTTATAAGGCTAACTAACAAAAATATCACGACCTAACCTAACCAATCGTCAAGGTCGTACAGTTGACCTAACGATTGGTTAGGTTAGGTCGTGATATTTTCGTTAGTTAGCCTTATAAGGCTAAGTAAAGAAGGCTGGGGGCACTCACCTCTTATGTTTCAATGGCGGCAGTCAAACGGAAAAGATCCCAGTGCCCTGCCCTCTGGAGCAGTCCAGGACGTTTACGTTTAATGGCCGATTGTAAACGTTCCAGTGCTGAACAATATGCAGCTGCATTGATTGTTGTGCCTTTTTGCATGAAGTCTGCCAGCAAAACGCCTTTATAGTCCCAAAACACGGCAACCATCACTTTACCAGCGGATCTCACAATCTTAAATTTCTTTGGTCGCGGGGACCCAGGGCGTTTCCATTCCTGGCACGGTTTGCTTCCGAAGTACGGTGATGAACCCATGTCTCGTCTCTTGTGACAATGCGCTCGAGAAATTCTTGACCACTGGCAGACTCGGAATATCGTTGCAGAAATGACAGAGCACTGATCGAGTCGAGCCGCCATGTTCAACTAACTCATATAACCAATGTACTGTAGATGGCAGCCGAATCGACGTGCAGTGTTGCCAACAATGATTAACGAATTCACTTGATACAAACATAATCAATGTAGGTCCTTTAGTTACAAAATTATATGCAGTGTAAACTTATTTTCTGACCGCATCTCGTATGTTGCGGCCTTTTTGCGAAACCGGCCTTTTTGCAAACAAAGCCGAGTTAGGTTAACTGAATGCCAGGTTAGGTCAACTGTCCGCCTTGACGACTGGTTAGGTTAAGTCGTGATATTTTCGTTGTTTAACGAAAATATCACGACTTAACCCTTTTGCAAAAAGTCCGATTTCGCAAAAAGGCCGTAACACATATAAACATTAATAAATGTTCACATTCATTAATAATGTACGTCGATGCTAACGTATTCATAATTGCTATGATAAAAGTTCACTAAAATTACCTTAAATTCAATAGCTTGTAGTAGCAACTTTCTTTAATTTAACATTCTTATAACTCAGAGAATCAAAATGTTAGAAAACATTAAAAACCGTTAACTTTTAACCACTTCAAATTTTTCACCTTAGAACAGTTACCAGAAAAATGAACTGCAAAAACTCATGGTCATGATACGCTCAAACAATTTTCAGTCAATCAACTACTACCCCAATTCACCTACCAACCTACCTACTCAATGACTCTACAAGTACATATATGAATAGGTACATATTATACGCAACTACAATATTTTCACACCTCCCACGAGATAACGCCATAGCTCAGTAAAGAGAAAGAATCTATTGTTTACAGGATGATAAACTGCAGTGATATACGAGTAGAACAGTTTACGTGTTTCCAATCTGAACCTCATGAATTTGGTAACGGGGAAAAAGACAATGATATTATATTGTGTCGCTCATAATTGAAATAATGTTTTTTTTATATTTTTACTTTCTTATTTTCTGGCAATGTAATTATATTTCATAATCGCTAAATCTTTCACTTCAGTGAACAGCCAGGAAGCTCATTTCCCTACTACATTGAGGCGAATGTGTTCCATGGGTCACCCAAGCCCGATGGCAGCAGCTGGGAGCAGAATCAGAGTCTCACCGCCCAGAGCCTGACACCGTAAACCAATGATGTAGTCGAGACCACCATGGCCGAGACCGACACGGAGACCAGAAAAAAAGGTCTCGAGTCCTACATCATTGCCGTAACCATTGAGCTATTGTACGTTCACTTAAGTAAACAATCTGGGAAAAACCATTCAACATCTTCCCAATTTTTTAAGCCAACCAGCTACTGGCATAATCAACCCAAGTCTGAAAAGTGGAAAAGAGAAAAGGACAATCCCGTTGTTCAACCCTCGAATGTTTAGGTCTTAAATTTTTCTGTAGGGGAGTTCTTTCCCATCTCAATGGCTCGTCATGGTTGAAAGACGTAAAACGGAGCAACCAAACAAAACGACGGTTTAGCTTCCGACGCCATAAGTCTTGGATCAGTATGTGATAGTAATGCCTGAAAATGCAATCAGCATTGATTGAAACTCTTGGCACTTCTACCGTTCCACGCAGTGCCACCGTATGAGAAATTAGTCCAGAGGGCTTATCAGAATTGGTCTGCGGAAGATGGAATAAAAGTCAAAGAACAGAGGAAGAGAGAAAGAAATACATAACATAAAAAAATCTGTACTGGGATTAACCACCCCGAAGAGGCAAAACTGCGCAGCACATCTCTTTGCCAGACAACTGCACGAGGCCTCAAAGCGTTTTCCTATGAATCAATGTTGGGGTAACATAACACTTTAAATTCCCGCCCAGCAGTCAAAAATTAATTTAATGGCCAGAGTTAGTAAACACAACTAACGCATATTCTTTATCTCACTAAAAAAATTAAAGAATACTGATCTGTCATGGAAAGCAGTAAATATACTAATTAACATTCCGATTTGGGAGTACCTATATTTTTGAACAATCATTCTCGCTAGAGAAACTCGTCAAAAATCAGCACTGATCACGACTCAATGAATGACAGCAATTTGCTTAACGTTTTGTGGTTAACAAGAGCTACTCTCATACCAGATATTGATAACCTGGTAGAGGGAAAGCGAGCACAAGAATTATAGGTTATATTAAAGAATTATATTAAATAATTATAGGTAAGATTTTAGCAGTTTAGCGCCTATATACAAATTTGTTTTCTGGTTATATTTCGGAATTTAACTGTTTGCCATAAATAATGGGCACACAAATTTCTTTAATTAAATATCGACAATATATATATATATATATATATATATATATATATATATATATATATATATATAATATATATATATATATATGGGAATGAACTCAGAATGGTTCCCTGAGTTTTTTATGATACACACAGACCGTGCATGGAACAAGGAACTCTTCTGGGAAAATTAAATCCACTATAGTCCGAATAAGTAATGGTAAATGACAAATACCATAGTTTTTCTTTTTCATGATGCTAGCCCGACGTGGGCAACGGGCCACTCGCAAAGAGGTCCCATAAATATAGCCAGTTGAGGTTTAAGTTTTGTTTTTTGGCTAAAATATAATAGTTACCCCTTTTTCTTTGATGTATTCAATCTGACGTGAAGACAGCGAGTCTTTTGCTTATATTGAGGTTCTAAATGTAGCAGGGCTAGGCTGCTTTAAACCCTAGATCCATGTCCCAAAGCTGGATCCTGTCTGCTTTGCAGATAGCTGGTGAGGGAAGCTATATTTATGGGACCTCTTTGCGAGTGGCCCGTTGCCCACGTCGGGCTAGCATCATGAAAAAGAAAAACTATGGTATTTGTCATTTACCATTACTTATTCGGACTATAGTGCATTTAATTATCCCAGAAGAGTTCCTTGTTCCATGCACGGTCTGTATATATATATATATATATATTGGGACCCCAAAAGTCTCCATACATTGGGAAAATTAGCACTTTTTAGCAAAATGTAACTTTATTTACAAAACATTCTTTACATGATTGACATTTCTTTGTAAACACACACGGATGCGTCTCTCCCACTCATGGTGAACTCGTGTTAACACATTTGGTGTTATGGACGTAATTGCACTTCGAATGCGTTCCTTTAGGCGATCCATGTTATGTATCTTTTCCTGGTACATTACGTCCATAACACCAAATGTTTAACACGAGTTCACCATGAGTGGGAGAGACGCATCCGTGTGTATTTACAAAGAAATGGCAATCATGTAGAGAATGTTTTGTAAATAAAGTTACATTTTGCTAAAAAGTGCTAATTTTCCCTATGTATGGAGACTTTTGGGACACCCTGTATATATATATATATATATATGCATTTAACTGCAATGACCACGCAGTATATAAATGAATAGAAACGACATAATATTAAGGAACGTTTCTGCACACGCGGAAGAGAAATAACGAATAAATGAAAAATGAGGCGAACCGCCCGGGAATCGAACCCAAGGCCTTCCAATTGCCGGTTGGATGCGCTACCATTACACCACGGACCTCAATCATTCACAAATCGAAATTCTCCCACATAGGGCAGAAACCAATGCCCTGAGAGGGCACCCTCGCAAATCGTGAATATGTGCATTTAACTGCAATGACCACGCAGTATATAAATGAATAGAAACGACATAATATTAAGGAACGTTTCTGCACACGCGGAAGAGAAATAACGAATAAATGAAAAATGAGGCGAACCGCCGGGGAATCGAACCCAAGGCCTTCCAATTGCCGGTTGGATGCGCTACCATTACACCACGGACCTCAATCATTCACAAATCGAAATTCTCCCACATAGGGCAGAAACCAATGCCCTGAGAGGGCACCCTCGCAAATCGTGAATATGTGCATTTAACTGCAATGACCACGCAGTATATAAATGAATAGAAACGACATAATATTAAGGAATGTTTCTGCACACGCGGAAGAGAAATAACGAATAAATGAAAAATGAGGCGAACCGCCCGGGAATCGAACCCAAGGCCTTCCAATTGCCGGTTGGATGCGCTACCATTACACCACGGACCTCAATCATTCACAAATCGAAATTCTCCCACATAGGCCAGAAACCAATGCCCTGAGAGGGCACCCTCGCAAATCGTGAATATGTGCATTTAACTGCAATGACCACGCATCCAACCGGCAATTGGAAGGCCTTGGGTTCGATTCCCGGGCGGTTCGCCTCATTTTTCATTTATTCGTTATTTCTCTTCCGCGTGTGCAGAAACGTTCCTTAATATTATGTCGTTTCTATTCATTTATATACTGCGCTGCGTAGTCATTGCAGTTAAATGCACATATTCACGATTTGCGAGGGTGCCCTCTCAGGGCATTGGTTTCTGCCCTATGTGGGAGAATTTCGATTTGTGAATGATTGAGGTCCGTGGTGTAATGGTAGCGCATCCAACCGGCAATTGGAAGGCCTTGGGTTCGATTCCCGGGCGGTTCGCCTCATTTTTCATTTATTCGTTATTTCTCTTCCGCGTGTGCAGAAACGTTCCTTAATATTATGTCGTTTCTATTCATATATATATATATATAATTTCATTTCCCAACTAATTGGGGTGAGAAGACAGAAACAACCCGGATATAAAATACAGAAAGAAGTGAAGAGGAGAAAACGCATAAAGCGCACACACCCATTTACACAAGCGTTCTGGTGAACCAACGCCCCCCGAACATGGCTAAATTCCATACTTGAGGTGCTTCATACGCCATGCTTGGTGGCGTTTCAAGGCTTTGTCAAAAGTAAGGAAGACGGAGTCCCGAACTTACACACTTCTAACACATCTTTATTACAACCTACTTACAGCCACATTTTGTGCTTCACCCAGATCAAGTCCACGCTTCCTTACCCAATCATTCATCATGTCCATCCATTTTCCTCTTGGCCTTCCTTTATTGCTTCTACCTTCGCAAACGCTCTTATACACCCTTTTCACAACTCTATCATCTTCCATTCTTTCAACATGTCCAAACCACTTTTAACACACTTTCTTCAATTTTTACTTTCACCAACTTCTGACCACCACATCTTTCCAGGACCACACAATTTCTTACTCTATCAATCGACGCACGCCACACACACACTTCAGATTATCCATCTCAATTGCCTTCACTCTTGACTTTTCCTTTGCATGCCATGCTAATATTTCACACCCATACAAATGTCGATACTAACACACTTCCATGTAAATATCTCGCAGCATTTCCATCCAATCTCCGCTTTATCACAACAGTCTTCAACGAAGGCGCCACCTTTCTTTCTTTCTTTATTCATTCTGCTATTAACTTCATCCCACACGCATCTCTTTTGTTCAGTACATATGCCAGACATACATACAGAAGGTTGGCAAAAGTAAACACCACGATGAGTGTCCCCAAGAACAAATGGCAAAACTCATCAATGGAATTCCAGAACATGTGTCAGCTTTACATAATACAAAGTAGAAAGCAACACGATTCTAAATATACTGAGTCAATAAATCTATTATTATTTATTGACTTTTATCAAATCAAAAACTATGGAAAGCCGAAAATGTTTATTTACCCTTGTAAATACATATACATACATACATTCATAAATATATACAGGGTGTACATAAAGTCAGGATCTATTTTTGTGAAGCACTTGGAAATTATATGGAATTCAATCATAAAATGATAAAGTGGTAACATTTATTAAATAATTAAGAGTAGGATTCGACGTGACGCCCATCAGTATCCCTGCACAGCTCAAATCGTTCCGCAGCATTTCTAAACACATTCTGGAGCATTTGCGGGGTTATGTTATCTGCAGCAGTTCGTATACGTGTACGTAAGTTTTCAAGACTCATAATCTTCGTCTGATAGACGTGCGATTTGATAAAGCCCCATGCAAAGAAATCTAAAGGGGTTAAATCTGGTGATCTCGCTGGTCAAGGTCTTTTGTTGCTTCCGCGTCCGATCCAGCGATTTGGAAAACGTCCATTTAGATAATCCTGAACAATTTTGGCATAGTGACAAGGAGCACCATCATGTTGATAGACGACGGGGATAGGATTGTTAGTACCGTCGTCTATCAACATGATGGTGCTCCTTGTCACTATACCAAAATTGTTCAGGATTATCTAAATGGACGTTTTCCAAATCGCTGGATCGGACGCGGAAGCAACAAAAGACCTTGGCCAGCGAGATCACCAGATTTAACCCCTTTAGATTTCTTTGCATGGGGCTTTATCAAATCGCACGTCTATCAGACGAAGATTACGAGTCTTGAAAACTTACGTACACGTATACGAACTGCTGCAGATAACATAACCCCGCAAATGCTCCAGAATGTGTTTAGAAATGCTGCGGAACGATTTGAGCTGTGCAGGGATACTGATGGGCGTCACGTCGAATCCTACTCTTAATTATTTAATAAATGTTACCACTTTATCATTTTATGATTGAATTCCATATAATTTCCAAGTGCTTCACAAAAATAGATCCTGACTTTATGTACACCCTGTATATAGTGGCCCAACGGTAGGCTCACTATAATATATGAATTAAAATGGAAATGAATTGGGTCACCAGTTTGACCTTTCAGCCAAACAAACCATATTTAATAAGGATATAGAAATGACACTGTGCTTTTCGTTTAATTATTAAAAAAATAAATTATTTATTTGTTCACACTGATTAACAATTATTCATACTGAATTTGTACATTACAATGACTGATTATTAACAATAAGGAATTTTTATACAGTACGAGTTAAATGTTATAATAGTGACAAGAAACAATAATTTAGGTAATGAGATATACGGTATTGGACACACAACTAAGTAATTAAGCAAATAATAACGGAGTTAACGAGAGTACGATATTGGTACAGTAACAAATTAGGCTTAACTGCAGTCGTAAATGTGCGCGTAGCTTGAAACAGTATTGAGGACACTTTGAAGAGCCTAATTCAGTTAGGCAGAGCTTGTTGAAGTTATAGCCGTTGAAAACGAATAGCTTATCACGACGTAATAAAACACAGTAGGCCAAGTGAGCTGGCAGCCTACGTGAGGTTTACAGACCTAAGATTTTAATGAGGACGATAACTCTGAAGACGGAAGGACCTACAAGCCAGACTGCGTGACGAGATCTTGATGAAAGGAAATGAAGCTTCGCAGGTCGAACTGAATGAATGTTGAGCGAGGTGAAAGCGGACGGAAGATGCCAGTTGCATCTTGTAAAAGTGATGTTGCTTCCAGGGGGATGAAATAGTAGTGGACCTCAACGGAGATAATTAACTTCGCGTATGCTTGAATGTAGTTTCGAAGGACGGCCGGCCACTCTCCGACGAAGGCCAGAGAGCGGAAGTTACATGAAGATTGGAGATAAAAAGAAAGTACTGAGGCCTGAGCAATGAGCAAGTGAGAGCGAATGAGGGTGACCTGAAGTGGACTGACATTTTTATAAGCTTGGTGACGCTAAAATTTCGCGGGCATTTTCGGGAAATGAAATAAAATAAGCGTTCCTTTGTGGAGGCTCTTGCCCACGTGTTTGGAAATTTTACAGCCTTGTGAGGAAGACGAAGAAAAGGAATTTTCCGTTATGCTGCTACATATATATAAAGTTGCCCACCATTGCAAAAACACGTTACTGTATCTTGCTCTTGAGAAAGATCCTTCTACCGAAGGTTTTACTCGATGAACATGCCAGAGTAGTCCAGTTTCTAGGTTCGAGTCGCATCCCAGACGTCAAATTCCAGCGATTAAGATATTCTTCTGGGTCTTCCTTGGTTCAGTAGATAGTTCGGATACCACATAAAACTGTAGGTCGCCTCCATCATATGACCTTAAATATTGCGGAGATAAACAACCCCTAACATTATTGTGCTCAATGATCAATCATTCTATGTTGATAGATACATAAGTGCAAAAACACAATCACCGCGACCACTCTAATCATCACAATATATCAGAGCTCGAAATTCCGATTCCAGTATCCCAGCTGGCAGTAAATTTTGTCAGGTTACCTAGAGTACAAAATGCTCGAATCTCGACGTACTAGTAGTTAAAAAAAACCGGTTACTGAGATAGTCTAAAGACAAGCCTTGTATATCCTTATAATTTCAAGTAGGCTAAAATGAAAAATATTGAAAAGATGAGATGCTTTTTATTGAAAGATGAAATGGTGGCATTTTCTACAAAATATGAATTGGACAAATAAGTAAACATTTAAAACAAGATATTTAAAAAAAAAATTATAATTTTCTTATTTAACCATAAATTAAGTTCACAAAATAGTTAATATTTCATAGACAAACTTATAACAAAAAATTAATTATTATTATTATTACTATTACTACTATTGAATAAAGAATATAAAATAATAATAATAACAATAATACTAATAATAATAATAATTCGTACTATTAAATAAATAAGTTTTTTTTTTTACAATTCACCTAATATACATCATATCGTTAATTACACTATATTACAGGGCAATATATTTAAATATATATATATATATTTATAAGCTATCACACAGTTTAAAAAGATTAATTTTCATACAACAAAGTTATTATCAACCCGCACTGAATATTATATTCTGTTCTGGCTAACGACAGACGATTTTATTCCATCTTACGAACACTCTTATACAGTTTTGGGCTAATTTAGATTATAATCATTACACGTTAGTTCTTATTATGAACGGTCAGAAGTTTACAGTAATGGTATAATCAGTCACAAAGGTAATTATGGGTTATTATTAAATTTAACCTTTCTAATAAGAATCATAACCACTTAACTTTCTCTTTTTTTTCCAATGACATTAAGAGGTGTGTGTCAATATACAAAATCCACCTTTGAAAGCTTTTTTTCACAGCAATAAAAAAAAAAATTTTCTTCTTTATTCATGATGCCCTAAACTTGAATTTTAAAAGTGACCATCCCCGGCGAAAGGCGTTACAACGATTACCGTCGCTGTACGTTCGTGAGGGGTCGAGTTTTTTAATATCAACTATTCGTCAAACAAACAAATGCGTCACCGAGGATGACGAACGAAATTTTTTTAAAACTTTTAATAATTAATAAACAAATTATGCGAACGTACCTAACGCAAAACTTCTCATTTTCATCTTTCGAAATGAAATGAAAAGAGCATTTTACAACAAAGTACGTTTAAGACACGTAAAGTAAAAACCCCCAACAATTTAGCGCCAAAATGCCATTTCTTCTTTCACTGAATTCTTAAAACCCGTCTAATTTACAAAAATACTCAACAAAGGCTGAATAATACTAATGACTTCAATGATACTGATAACAAAAAAAACAGTGGCAATATTGGATACCTCGCGAGGATAGGGCAGAATAAACGAGGGTATAACTGGACGAACTAACGTATAGGTCAATAATTCCAACGGATTACTATTATTCAACGTCATTAACAAACGGAATGACTTTTTTTCCATAATAAATACATTCTCACATTCACTTCGCGATAATAGTAAACGTAAGAAGAGAAAATAAAAGCAAATAAAGAGAAAAAGAATTAGGGACAGAGACAAAACCGTAAGATCTTTGTTTAAATTAACGTTATTACCGATACACAGTCGACACTTAACAACACGTAGAGGAGTATTTGTAATATTCAATAAAAACTACCGGACAAAAAGGAGTTCCCTATTATTAAAATTAAGCGCCGTAGTAAGTAAATAGAAAATAAAATAAATGTAGATATTAAAAAGGATGGGTTTTGTTTTTAAATTTATACAAAGATTGGGAGAGAGAGCTAATATTTCATTTAATATAAAGTACAGAGGGGAAGTTCTTCATTCATTCTTCCGGTGGTTTTGGATTACGCGCGAATCCTTTTTCTCCTAAGGCCTTCCTCAACTGGAAAAATTGCAAACATAATCAATATGAAAAATTTGGAAGTTCTCTCGCCTCCTTAATTCTATAATCCGATATCGTTGAAGCGATCAATTCCTATTCATTTTTATAATCAACTTTTCTTTCATTGGAAGCAGTTTGCAAATAATAGCAGTTCACAATTATCACAACACGTGTGTACCAATATTTTGTCCTTTCCACTTTAAAAATACCAAATCATACATATATCGTCGTACTTCATTCTTCATGAAGTACGGCATCATGCTTAACCCTATATGGACAACTGTTACAAATTTCTAACCTTTCATATACACGCATTTATAACTTAACCCTACAGAAAATTCTGTCCATAGAGGGTTAAGCTCACAATGAAAACACTCGTTAATTACATAAACATCCAAAGAGATCACCACCAGGAATCGGGGAATAAAGTACCACTCCGACTTTAGGAATCCAGTGTTATCTTTCATGACAAAGTTTGAGGTACGTTAGACGAGACAACAGTCCCCATTTGCACACCACAAATCTTCTTTCTATTCCTATCAGTTTCTCATTGACTCTTGTACCTCTCGTGTATCCTGTATATAACCTTAGTTTTGCTTCTACCCGAATTGTTCATCATTCTGCCGAAAGTCAAGCTTGTCACTCCACCTTATATATACAGGGTGTCCCCAGGACTTTAGGTCAATATTTCACATTATTTTTTGTCATTCCCAGTCAAAAATGTTTTATGAACATGGATCGTATTCTCAACGGTTACGGAGCTATAGGTATTTGAAGTTAAAGAGTGGTTCGCGCATAATAATCTGTTTTACTGAACAAATTTATGCTAAATATGCACAGCTCAGTCTACAATAAATGTTCAAAATGGCCGCCTTCAGCTTGAATACGCATTCAAACTCGTCGTAACATTGAATGAGTAACCCTACCAACAATACCAACAACGTCAGGGTCGTTCTGTATGCGTTCTGCAGAATTCATAATTCGACGAAGCAATTCATCTCTTCTGTTCGTTTTTGGCTTGTATACCATCGCCTTCGTTTGGCGCCATAAATAAAAATCTAGTGTGGTGAGGTTTGGTGATCTCAGTGGCCAGACTTGTACATACTAAGCACTTGTTCAAGAAAATAGATTATTGTGTGTGAACCATTCTTTAACTTCAAATACCCATAGCTCCGTAACCGTGGAGAATCGGACCCATGTTCACAGAACATTTTTGACTGGAAATGACCTGAAAAATAATAATCTGAAATATTGACAGTGTCTTGGGCCACTCTGTATATTAACTCTACAGGGTGGGCCGTAAGTTTCCATACATAGGAAAAATTAAACGTTTGTTTTTATGTTTCAGATACCCTAAGAATATGCGTTTGACGTAAGATCTTGTTTACTGATGAAGCAAATTTTTACGTCAATGGAGAGGTTAATCGGCAAAACATACGTTATTGGAGTAATGCTAACCCTAACTGGCTGAGTCCGACGAAGATGCAAGGTGCCGGTAAAGTGATGGTGTGGGCCGGGATATGGGGTGACAGAATTATTGGACCAATTTTTTTGTCAGTGGAAATCTTAATGCCGAAAGGTATCTTAACATGTTGCAAGAAGAGATTTTCCCATCCCTGCTAAACGAGGAAGGTAACTTCCCAGTTTACTTCCAGCAAGATGGAGCTCCACCTCATTATGGTCTTCACGTGCGTCGGTATTTGGATCAGCAGCAGTTTCGGATGCTTGGATTGGTCGGCCTGGTCCTGTGGAGTGGCCTCCCAGATCCCCAGATCTCACCCCCCTTGATTTCTATCTTTGGGGGCACTTGAAGGCCATGGTGTATCAGGAAAAGATACGAGACATAAATCATCTAAAGGAACGTATCACCAACGCCATTACAAGCATAACGTCAACTGTGCTAATGCGTGTTCATCAACAGTGGGGAACACGTATTGAAATGTGTTTTCAAAACAATGGCAACCATGTAGAGCATATTATATAAATAAAAATGGTTGTCCATAAAATTTTTTTATTTTTCCTATGTATGGAAACTTACGGCCCACCCTGTACATTAATTCACACATTTATTAATTACATTCGTCCATCTTTTACAGTCTCCTCTACTCACACCTACGCACTCAATATTTCACAATTATATTATTCATTCTCTCTGTATGATCTACCACCTCCAATAATTTTTTCACTCCACTTGCAACGTTTCCCGAGCATCCTCATTTCTTATACGGTCAATTCGTTTTACAGTGCCCGCGAAAAGTATCCGATCACCCTTGAAATTTGTATTTTTTACATAAAAAACAATGTTTAAATGTATACTAACCTTATATTAGTATTTTGTCATCTGTCCTTTGGTTTGGATGACTTGTTCTAGACGTTTTGGCATGGATTTAATCAAGTTTTGACAAACTTCCACTGATATTTCCTTGCACCATACCTTTTTGATGGCCTCTTGTAATTTTTCGACTGAGCCAGTGTCGTGGCATTCAACCTTATTTTTTATTATTAGCCACAGATTTTCTATCGGATTGAGATCTGGACTATTACCAGGCCAATCCAAAATATCAAATTTATTGTCAGTAATCCATTTTGTCACTATTTTGGCCCTGTGACATGGTGCACCATCATGCATGTATGTTTTTGTCCTTTGGATTGCCATTGCCATTGGAAGTTTATCCTGTAGCATTGCTAAATACCGTGCACCATTCATAGTTGTGTTCTTCGGAAGAAAATATAAGTTTCCACGCCCATAGTAACCGAAACAACCCCAAACCATCACACTTGGAGGGTGTTTCATTGTCTTTAGGGTGTATTTAGGGTCCATCCTATTTGAGCCAATAGGCCGGCGAACCTTTTTTGGACAACTTCTGAATGTCAAAAATGTCGACTCATCGCTAAATAAAACCTTCTTCCAGTCATCAACAGTCCAATGAATGTATTTTTTACAAAATGCGACACGTTTTTTACGCATTTTTTCATTAATGAACGGTTTCTTAGCAGCATGGCGAGATGGTAATCCGAGTTCTTTTTGGAGCCGCTCCTGGATAGTTCGTTCAGAAACACCAGATAACAAATTATTCATATTAAATTTTATTTCTTTCGCAGTTATTGTTGGGTTTTTCAATACTAAACGTTTCATAAGTTTGTCTGTTCGCGAATTTGTTTTTCTCGGTCTGCCAGATCGTTTTTTAGGGACTGGCGTGGTTAGGCCACCATTGTTCTTAGCCCGTGAAACCCATAAATTAACGGTACTTTGGGATATGTTTAATTCCTTAGCTATCTGTCTCTGTGATTTCCCACATGCATGCAAAGCAACAATAGCACCTCGACAATCACTCTTAAGTTGTTTTTTAGCACACATTATATATAAATTTTATTTACACCACTTTCTGTAAAAAAAAAAAAATATCAAGAAATTTACACAAACAGTGAAATCTGACAAATTTGAGACACAGCCACCCGCAACGAAGGCTACCAGAACACTAATTTGAGAATGCGTTGGATAGCTCTCATATCAGCGAGCAACCTCAAAGTTACCAGATGTCGCTAGAACAAATAGAAAGTGAATTACGTGTCTCTGAATATCAAGGGAAAATATTGTATTTTCTTGAGTGATCGGATACTTTTCGCGGGCACTGTACATCGATCATACGTCTAACATTATCCATCTCAAATATTCTTACTTTTGACAGCGAACCATCATTCCAAACGAGTATCTCACATCCATACATCAAGGTTGGCACGAATACACCTTTATGTAAACCTCTTGCTGCATCTACACCTCAATCAAGCACCTTCTTCGGCCAAGAGCGTAACTAGCTTCCAAAAGTTGGGGGGGACAACTATAATGATGAAAAATCCTGCGATGAATTTCTGTGCTGCTATCCTGTAGGTAATGTGTTTGCGACCAAAATGATGCTCTTAAAATACTGTGATTTAGAGAATGATCTATATTTATAATAGTAATAGGAAAATCAAAGAAGCATTTTCACAACTACCTTATGTATATCAAGTGTATACTTAACTTTAAAGGAAAACAATATATGCAATAATTAAAGTAAAAAATAACTAGATGTCTCATTAAAGTATCTATCACTGCAGTATTAGTACTGAATGAGTAATACTTTCCAGCATACTAACAGGACTAATAAATTAAAGATTTACTCATCATAGATTATTTCAAGAACTAAATATTTTCCTTCACGTAAGCTAACTTAGATCAAAAGTTGGTGGGGGACAAAACCTATATTATGCCCCTGCTTCTTCCTACCTAGGCTTTTATTGCATCCATGACTCACTTACCTTGCTCACTATTTTCAATTTCCAATATACATGCACTTCTTTTGTTAACCACACGCCCCAGATATCCAAGTTCTTTCACAACCTCAAATTTTCTCCACTTAACACAATATAACATGCTGACTCTTTCCGCCCCAGTGACAAAATTCTTTTATTTACATTCACTTCCAGTAATCTCCTTTCACAAAGGTCGACAAAACTTGTCATTTCCAGTTAATTCATTCCGTGATTCACCACAGAGTATCACATCCTCAGCATACATCTGATGCAACAACTGCCACTCGCTGTTCATCTCCAACCAAAGGATCTGTAATCTTTTTTCACCATCACCAACCACCCTTCGAGCAATACTTAATATTTTTACATTCACTTCTTTCATCTATTTTAATATAGTGGTACAATTATAGCTTTTTCACTTACACTGACATATCTCCTAAAGCCATTCAACCCTACATATTTAATTGCTCCACCACCATTCATTATTCCCTTTCAACTCCGTTGACTTTCATTTCTTCATCTTGGCATACTGCTCGTTTAACTTCCTCTTATAATGTCCTCCACTCCTACATACACCACCAAACCCAAGTGCATTTACATTTGTTTCCAGTTCATGTACCTCACACACACACACAAAGTCGCTGATCAACGGGAAGCGGTGTTACGACATGGGCTACAATGTAGCCCAACATACATTATCAAAAAACTAATTTGGCAATAAAATTAGGGTCAGAAGGTAGAAACAATCCGATATAAAGTACAGGAGGTAATAATGATGAGAAAATGCAGAAAGTATAGCGTACACACCCATTCAGACAGGAGTTCTGGTGGACCAGCGGCCTCAACATGGCTAAATTCCACACCTGCTGCGCTTCCAGGGCCTGTCAAAAATAAGAGACGGAGTCCCGAATTTACACACTTCTAACGCATCTTTATTCCAACCTACTTACAGTCACGTCTTGTGCTTCACCCAGATCAAGTCCACGCTTACTTCGGCAATCATTCACCATGTCCATCCATCTTCCTCTTGGTCTTCCTTTACTCCTTCTACCTTCACAAACACACTTATACACTCTTTACACAACGCTATCTAATTCTTTCAACATGTCCAAACCACCTTAACACACTTTCCTCATTTTTCACTTCCACCGTCTTTTGAACACATCTTTCCAGAACCACATGATTTCTTACTCTAGCAATCCAACGCACGTCACGCATACTTCTCAGATTATCTATCTCAACTGCTTTCACTTTCGATTTCTCTCTTTCATGCCATGCCAATGTTTCACATCCAAATCAGCTCACTAAAATATTTTTTTAATTTCTCGCCTATTTGCTCATATTGCAGTAACATTTTTCATATTACCAGTCATTCCACCAGACTGATACCTTTACACTTCCTCATTTCTTTCCAAAATAACTTTCTATTCTCCACACACTGTCTGTCCATTTACATTCCTTCCCAAGGCTTCACATACTTTCTTTTTACCATTCTTTTATCATTCTTCTCGCATTCTTTGTAAAACTCATTACGTCATCTTCCATTACTGTCAGGCTGTGTTTGCAACATTTTCCCAGACTACTTCTGTTTCGCTGCATTCTGCGTCAACTTCCTCTTTACTCCATTTCTTAGGTCAATATATCAAATGTTTTTACTAAGCATTTCTTTTAACTCTCGCTCTCTATATCATGTACTGCATACAGTATACTTAGGTTATGGATGTCCTTGTGTTGGATATATGTATTTGTAACAAACCTCCTTCCACACACAATTCTTTTATTCTATCGCTACTATCATTCGTTTCGGGCACACCATGCTACCCAACCAGGGACTACTCCCACTTTGCTATTCAGGTTACTTATTACAATCACTTTATACATATTCCCCGTGCTTTCAACCACATCACTTAACATATTTCAGAAATCATCCTTCTCTTCTACACATACATCATCACATGGTGCATCTGTTACAATCACTGCTACTTTCATTCTTAAATTTAAACTTGGCATACGAACATCTAACATTAACACATTTATACTCCCTCATGTCGGAGGATCAACTCTTAATCTCTTATGAAAGAGGTAAAATGATCGAGCATTTCCTTCTCCGCTATCAACTGAACTTCGTTAGCGTCGATACCCCGAAAAGAGTGCTAAATAGTAATTCCATCTACAAAGAACTGTAATCGAAGAAAAAACGCTACACCCCTACGACCCTATTGTACTTAAATTTACCTTCAAGGGGGTGTGGGAGGTCCTGCTGTCCCCCCAGTAATGGTGTCCGCCGGGGTGCAGTTGAGGAAATCCCAAATGAGGATGGTGTCGTCATGGGACGAAGATACTATCTGAAACTCGTCGAACTGGAGACGAAATACGCGCCCCGTGTGTTCCTGCGGCAGAAGACTTCAGTAATTTACGTGGCAAAAAATATGAATAAAATTTAAGCAATCCGAATCAGATTTCCATTTATTCAATCGTGTTCAACCTCCATTACTTTTAACTCTCTCTGCTCCCATTCTGCAATACAGTTAACGGGTAAAGTCGAATACAAGATCAAGGTTAATTTTAAAACTGTACAGTTATGGAATTATTTCTGTAAAAATAAAGGTTTTCCATTAAAATACCATCAAGCTCTCCCTTTCCCCACAAATCGTGATGTGCGTTAGTGTAAAAAAAAAAGTGTGAAGTGAATTCTACTTACAACGAGCGTCCTTAGACACAACGTTCCCGACGGTGCGCGAGGGTCAAGTGCTGCCTGCAAATCCCACACTTTGATTTTCCTAAAATTCAATGTAATAAAGTTAAATAGTTAAGCGGAAGAACTTGAATAGAAATTAATAAAACCTCCTTTTCATTAACCCTTTCACTGCTCCATTTCAATGCCATCATTGAATTAGTGTGCTGGATTTCAGTCATCGACAAAAAACCCAAATCGAGTATACTCGATCAGAGCACCAGAGAAGTTATACGAGAATCGAGTATATCGACAGAAGCAGTTGAAGGGTTAACGATTCCAGATGAAGACACGATTGCGGTGACGAGCCAACCTCTTAACTATTAAATAATTATTATACACCATGAAAAAAATTTCCCTCAGAATTTAGCGAGAACTATAGTTACGATGTTGGAAGAAATAACTTGCTTTCATACTTTATTTTGGAAAGTACCTACCCTTTAAATTCCACACTTACATAATACGCAAGTAGTATAAAATTTAACTATTATTTAAATGGTAATACTGTGCACAGGGATGGCCAAAAGTCGCGATCGGGTCGTATAGAGCGGTATTTTAACTTTTGAAACACTATTTGAACCAAAAAACAAGGAAAGAAACATTACAAATTAAAAAAAAAAAAAAAAAAAAAAAAAAAAAATCTTGATGCTTATACGTCCAATTGGTCTGTATGGATACAGTCGTGATCAACGTATAATTGCATTCGACGCCAAGTGCGCCGTGGTTTTTCGAAGCAATTCAGGCGTAATAGTTGAGAATATATGAAGAATTTCCATTTTTTAACTTTTCAACAGAGTTCATGCGTCTGTGGCTAAGTTTGTTCTTCACAAAAGACCACAACCAGTTATCACAAATTGTGAGGTTAGGACTTCTGGGAACGCAGTTGAGAGCTCCTCCTCGCCCAATCCACACTGGAAATGGGTTGTTGAGATTACGCACGTTAATAGCATAATGGGCTGGTGCACGTCTTGTTATAAAATAAGACCGTTTACAAGGCCCACTTTCTCAAGTTCGGGAATTAACCAATGAGACATCATCTCCAGATAACTTTGACCAGTCACACTCGCATCGAAAAAATATGAACCAACAATCAGTTCACAGGTTACACCAGTAGGGTGTCAATTTTGGGGGTGAAATTACTAAATTGAAAATCATGTGATTTGGTAGCAATTTAATGTAATCATTTGGCATACAAAATAATATTCTTGCTTCAAAAACAATAAAAATAACTCCTACCTACATCAATTTTAATTAAAAAATTCAATTTTTCCGTAAATTCGTAACAAAATAACAAATGTGCGCAAACATCATATCAACATTTAAAGTGGCAATAAGATATCATTCAGAGTCTTTATTTGAAAGTAGCCAATGCAGTCATGTCCTTTTTGCTGCGGTTCCTTGACATCAGCATTCGGCTTGCTACTTGCGCTTTGATGTAGCCTTCTCACCTCTCATGACTGTAAACTTGACTAGCTACTTCTGTGACCATTTTCACACATCTCTCCACACTCTGTGTGAGAGAAGGCCACTTTGGCACTTGCGTTGGGGCCTCTAAGTTGTGTTAAATCTTTGTTTGTTATACATGTTGTCAGTGGTGGCTCCAAAACTTCCGAACTCGTTTAATTCTGACAATTTCGTGACATTGACGTTTATCGGAGGTACCTTCCTTGTCTGAACAGAGCAGTCTCCCAGCTGGTCATCATCTAGTGATGTTCCTCTAAGCTTTAGAATGATTTCCACAGCCTCAGTTCGCTCTTTGGTACATTGGCTGCGGAGTATTGCTTGCAAAACTGCCTCTAGCCTAGCATACCAAGCGGACCTTCTCACCACAGGTAACACGATGTCCACCACTACTTTCCTTTGGGTTCTCAGTAGCTGTAATTGAAACAAGATGTGGTTGGGCCCCTCCATCCACATTGGATTAAGTTTTACATTGAACCAGTGAGGAAGATAAAACCCAATAATAAATTCAACAATCAACATCAAATTCTGTAGCATTTTGCCCTTCAGTGCATGTTTGGAAACCCAAATCCTGCAGAAACGAATCGCTGTAGTTAACCAACGACTGTGACTTACGGGTCCAATCTCCAAGAGAGCCAGATTTTGAGGCCTCTCCCCTGATCTGATTGCTTGAACAATACGATAAGCGTAAGATTGATCCGTGCTGAGGTCTTTGATAACTTCTTCAGACAACACTGGAAGGGGAGGGCCTACTTCGACCTTTGGAAATTTTGTATTTATTTCTAATTCCGTTGCTTCATCTAGCATGTTGCCAAGGGGGCCTGACCACTTCTTGTTGCTCTTTGTAGGACCATCAAGTTCCTGGATGAGACGACGAAGAGGTAGTTCCCGTGTGCAAATCACATACAATCCAAACAAGCCTTCTTCCAAGTTTTTTCTCTAAATGCGTCATAACACCGCCCTGCCATCCAGTGTTCACCGCAGTTGAGTCTCCACCAACGGCCTGCAGTGAACTGTCAAGTCTCTTTCTTGAAGCCAACATATTATTTGATCAGCAATTGCCTCTGCATGTTTCTTGCCTTCTACTTCTGCTTCAGGAACAAAGTGAAACAAATAGCGGCCACCAGGTTCGGAACACACACAGTGTTCTTCTTCTTTGATGAGACCGGGAAACTTTCTGTCCATTCCCTCTACCTCTAGGAGAACTTTGGTGTCATCTCTTCTTCCATCAAACAAAAGGCGAGAGAGACGTTCCTCCTTCAAATCTTTTTCATGCTGATCAGATATTTCCTTCATTATTTTTTCTTGTGCTCTTCTTATCTTATTATGATCTATCACTAAGGATGTATCCTCTCGGCTGATGAGGCCTGCATCTATCTAAACGGCAGTGGCAATCTCTGCAGTCTCTCGTAGCCCCATATGGTGGCGAATACTGGCAAGGGCAATGTTTGAGATGCCTTTAGTTTTGTATTTCATTCTCTTCGGCGAAGGTTCAGATGGCATTTTGGAGCTATCATCTGATGTTGCTTCTTTCTGTTCATCTGAAGAGCTTTCAAAGAAGTGAGAAACCTCTTGATAGAGCTCTTCATCGATTTGGGTGGCTTCTTCACTCTTCTTTTTCTTCCCTCTCTCGGATTCTCTCTTTTTTCTTAGCAATAACAATCTGGTTTTTGGTTTCTGAATAATCTGCCGAACCAATCTGCATACTTCCTTGGCCTCCTGCCTTTGTTCTCTGCGCCTTTATGAAAGCCAGCTCCAAAACAGGGATCTTCTTCTCACGAGGACAGCGACAATCAATGTGAGGGTGAGGTTCTCTTCTGCATGAGGGAGAACAATTGGCTTCAGAACACAACTCTATGGGACACTGGCAGTTAAAAATGTCAAGAAGTGTGTCAAGTGTGTGCAGAAATTTATTTTTCTTTGCTAGTTTTCCTTTACCAAGTGATGTCTCAACTGCTTTGTGCCACAGCTTTGTTAATTTTAGCTCAATAGTTCTATATTGATTGAGTACAGGTAGTTTGAATAACACACTAGCTTTTTTCCACTGATGCAGAAGAGGGGGAATCATGTCCCTTATGAGCTCTTTCTCTGTGTAGTTCCTTCTGTCCTTTGTATTTTGTTCACGAAGGAGTAACCCTAGTCTCAGCATGTCTCGCACTGTTGGTAGTTCTGATACGGGAAGCTCCTTGCCTGTACCGACTAACAGGCTCAAGTGGCATGACGACTGACCTCGTGTCTTCAATTTTGGCATCTTAGGAATATCTGAAAAGAAAGAAAAACATTTAAGTATTTTATATCAAATACGATGTTTCAAAGTTTAGTCATTCGATGTTCTAAAATTCAATAAAAAAATATTTCATGGGATTACAACATAGTGGTCAAAAAAAGAAACGCAATTTTTGAGATTTATTAATAAACATGAGGACTCAGTATATAGTAAATTATTCTTTAACATAACAAACAGTCAATAACGCGTATGGCCACCCCTAGCCACAATGCAGGCTTGGAGTCTGGCCCTCATCGACCTCAACAGTCTCTGCAGGAAAGCAACAGGGATGGCCCTCCACTCTTCAATAATTGCATTGGTCAGTTCCCTGATGTTCTGCGGCTGATGCTGACGTCTGCGAACTCGCCGTTCAAGTTCATCCCATGCGTGCTCTATCGGTGACATGTCTGGGCTGAAGGCTGGCCATGGTAAGGTCTGCACCTGTTGTCCCTGCAGGTACGCCTGCACTATCCTGGCTGCATGAGGTCTGGCATTGTCCTGTTGCAGGAGCACCAATTCTGGATGTTGCCTCATGAATGGAAGAACATGTGGGTGAAGAATCTCATCCCTGTAGCGCTGGGCAGTCAGAGCGCCATCAACAACCACCAGCTCAGTTCTTGAAGCAAAGGCAATTCCTGCCCAAACCATGACACTTGCTTGGTCCTCCCCATCTGTCATGCTCCACTACTGCAGCATCTGAGTATCGCTCCCCTGGTCGTCTGTATACCCTGACACGGCCATCAGAATTGGACAGTCTGAAGCGAGACTCGTCAGAAAAGAGGACTTGGTTCCACATTCTTTGTGTCCAGTCACGGTGCTGGTAGGCCCATTGCAGGCGTCGTTGCCTTCTTGCATCAGTGAGAAAAGGACCTCTGTAAGGCCTGCGGGATCGGAGTCCTGCATTACGGAGTCGGTTTCTGACGGTCTGGTCACTAATTCTGTTGTTGTGGATACCAGGTGTCTCTCTGGCTGTCTGACGAGCATTCCGCTGCCGATGACGCAGGTGCTGCAGTACAATGTGGCGATCCTGGCGTTGGGTCGTCACACGAGGTCGCCCACGTCTTGGCAGGTCCTGAACACTTCCTGTGGCATTGTACCGTCTAACAAGCCTAGAGATTGTGCTGGGATGCACATGCATTCGTTGTGCAACTTGGACAGAGACATGCCTGCATCCAACATGCCCAAGGCACGACCTCTGTTGACCTCTGAGAGTCGTGGCATGCCTCAATCGCGGGAAAAAGCTTGGTTTTCTCAACGGGCAGTGTGTATTCTGTGAAGTCAAAGAAAAAATGCATGCCTTCATAAAGAATACATTCAATTTAATCTCTGTTTATTGTTTGTAACAAAATGGCGTCTTAGCCGGGATTAGTCAGGTTTAAAAACATGCACTTAAGTGGCTTTAAAAGATTTGAACAAACATTTAACCATAATCTTGAAACTGTGATAATACCACTAACAACTTAAATTTTACACCATATGCAAGCTAATTGCGTTTCTTTTTTTGACCAGTATAATTAGACGGAAGAATATGATGATGATAAATAATTGTAATAATCAATAATCCATACTTACAGTTAAACTGTAGTATTCGTTTAGTAGAATAACTATGAAGTAGTAGGGCGGGTCATACTATGCATTTTTTTTAAATCAATGGAGAGGGGTGTTCACATGACATATTTTGGTGTATAGAACACAATTCTGAAGAAAATATTTAATTCTGATAACCCTAACCTACATCATTTTGCAGTTGATTATTATTAAATTGTTGATTATTTTACTATTGTAGTTACCCCAGAATATGTCTTCTCACGTTATCTCTCATAGAGCATTGTTCTAACTAATTCATATAAACACATATAATGTAATTCATATAATAATAATAATATTTAAATACTCAAATAAAAAGGTGTGCCATTCCACTTAATTGTAATTATCATACAGTTTGGTATATGAAATATTTTGACGGTTTTCTGGCGCGCATAAGGCCATTTTCTGAGCAGGGTGCAGGGAGGGGGGGGGGGGGATCTCTTGCATCCTCTTTGATGGGCAGATTGACCTGACCAATGTGATGATGGAAACTGAGAGGGCAGTGACCAATCTTTCCCGCAAAGATCAAGGAAGAACACTATAGTGTTGTTAGTGAGCCTGGCAGCTACTATCTGTTCCACTTTACCCCAGAGAAAGCAACTAAAGAGGTGTCACATGCGGAGAAGATTGCTAAGGTCCTGTTTGCCTGGCTGAAAGAGAGGGGTAATGATAAGACCTTGTTGGCCATTGGAGGAGACTCAACAAATATCAACACTGGTGTGAAAGCTGGAGTAATGCGGAAGCTGGAGCTGCACCTGGGGAGAAAGCTGGTCTGTTTGGTGTGCAACCTGCACACTGTTGAACTTCCCCTGCGCCATCTCATTGTTGACCTTGATGGCCCTACTCTGTCAGACAAAAAATTATCCGGGCCAATAGGAAAGCTCCTTGATTCTGCTACAGACTTTGATATCAATCCAAACTTCACCCGAATCTCTGTTGGCCCTCCACTGATCAAGCTTCCTGACAAGGTCATTCAAGATCTCTCAACTGATCAATACTATGGCTATAAAATTGTCTGTGCAGTCAGGGATGGAGTACTTCCTGCAGGGCTGGCTCTGTTAGAGATAGGACCAGTAAACCACAGCCGCTGGCTCACCACAGCGAACAGACTTCTCAGGCTCTGGGTGTCAAAGCACGGACTTAAAGGAAAGAATCTGAAGATTCTGCAATTCATTGTGGAATTCATCATTGGAGTGTATTACCCATGTTGGTTCAACGTGAAGGTCAAGCACTCCTGGATCGAAGGGCCTAGGCACATCCTCTTTCAGCTGGACTGCCTCAAGTCCCAGAGAAAGGAGGTGCTGGATATTGTGATGCCAACTGAGAGAAGATCTGCTTGGTATGCCCACAGTGAAGTCATCCTCCAAACACTACTCTGCTCTGATGATCAGAAGGAGAGGATTGAAGGGGTGGAGAGAATCCTGGCCATCAGGGGAGAGGGGGACCCGGACACTCAGCTGGGGGACTCCTCTGTTAGGAGCAGAAGGACACCTGACATCAATTGTGATGCTTCCAGCATCGGTGACTTGATCAGCTGGTCAGAAGGTGTGTCAGAGCCACCTCTCACCTGCTCTCTAAGCACCTCAGAGGTGAAAAACTTCATCAACACCCCCATGGAGGTGCGCAACTGGCCTTGCCACACACAAAGCATTGAGAGGGTTGTTAAAATGGTGACTGAGGCTTCTGCTAAGTACTTCTCACAGGAAAAGAGGGATGGAGGGATCAGGGCTCAGGAGACCAGCAGGAAGCTGATGTCCAAGTCTGAGTCAAAGCAGGATTTGTGCAGCCTGGCAAAGTTCAAGATGTCAGGAGAATGATCTTTGTAATTATATCCAGTGATATACATGCAGTTCACCTATTAATAAATATATGTAAAGTTGATTTGGCCTTGTCAATATAAATGATTTACCTTATATCTTTTAATATATTATAAAGGGGTTCAAAAGGGTAAAATTGGCAATTTAGAAATACAAAATGATGTAGGTTAGAGTTATCCTATCCAAAAAATAAGCTCATATTTGAATTCCCCATGTAAAAACACACAATTTAGACACCCCTGATGGTAGGATTTCCTTCAGATTCATGTTGTCACCCGAGTACGACCCGCCCTATTAAGTGAAGTAGGTACAAGAGCAATAACAGCAAACCACCATCTATGACATCTAAGAGGCAACTGAGGAGAGTGAGGGACAGTTCTATTCATGTTGTGACTTGTACATTGTACAACAACTATATGACCTTGAAAACACACCATATGCGATCAGTGGGATAATTCTGTGACAGATGAATAGTTAATCAATTTATGTCCTATTATTTAGTAAGAGAGTCAATTTCTGAAACTAAGGTAAAATTGATGTAGGTAAGGGTTATTTTATTTCATTTTGGTTGGCCAATTTCAAGTTTTGACATGGAAAGACACTATATTTTCACTACCAAAATTGATTTGAAAAAAGTTGACAAAATTGACACACCCTATTACACCAGCCCACAACATAATATTAGGAAGATGCTGTGCTATGCGGTATCTTCAAAGAAATGGGGATTTTCTTTTGGCCAGAAATAAACATTCCGAGACCTCGTGCTAAGATATACAGCACGTTTGTCAGTGAACATAATGTTCTGATGAGAAGCTAACGTTGAAAAATTTCATACAATAAAATTTGACACGACTGCCGCCGTACGTTTACATCATGACCAGATAATTCATTGATAAATACGAGCCTATACTCGTACTTATGGTAGCCTTCCTTCCTTCATCAAACGTCGCATGGAGGTTCTTGGAATATTGAATTAAAGCAGATCGTTTCAGAGTTGATTTCTTGGGTAACTGAAGAACTGATTTTTCTAAACGAGCATGAACGTCCGCATATTTCTGCCGTCTTCCACATCTTTGGCATCTAAAACAGATCCGGTTGTGGATGTTTTTTATCCCAGTTTACATAAATTTGCCTCAGTCGGAGCTGCTTTATTAAAACGCATTGCAAAGTCTTCTCTTATACCATTATAAGTTTTACCAGTACGTTCTTTTTCGTGAACCCACTCACTCACAATAAGACGCTCCTCACCATGTTGAAGGCTTGATAGACTACATCATTATGAAGTTTGTTTACATACCACATAGCCTAGGCAAGGCTGAAGGTGCTTATCCTAGGCCTTTCTTCATTTCTAATTCCTGTACATTTTGAAATGACCCAATCGTGACTTCTGGCCATCCCTGTACACATATTCCAATAAAAATTATACATTAAAATAATGTAAAAACTAACATCACTTCATAATGGTGCTAAGAGTCCTTCACAATGGATGATTTTTAATGAAGGTATAACTTGTGCAAATTTTCTCTCAACTTAATTTCAAGAGCACTTTAAGGGGTCAATTTTGAAAAGGATGTTGAGGAACAACTCTCTTTGTAACGTTCATCTAGTTTTAAGAGTTTTTCTACTACGAAAATTTACAAATTTGCTTACTCACCAAGGTAGCTTAGTTTTAAGCATCGAGCCGTTAAATCGAAAGTCGTGGGCTCAAGTCTCAGTTCGGACTTCATATCAAAGTGCTGTTCCGAGTCATCTTTGATAGAAGAATGGTTCGGATTCCACATAAAGATGTAGGTCCCCTAAGTCATATGACCTTACACGTTATGAAGGAAGTTGAACAATCTAAAACTTTTTTTTTTTAAGCTATTTTAACATTAACAGAAATTGGTACCAGCTAAAGAATATAAAATTTAGCCTCGAGTTTCACATTTATTCTTAATCATTTTCAGTAATGAAAAAATTAATATTTCGATCTATTTTCACAGTCCTGAGACCTGAATAAGCTTACGATAATCTTATCTCGAATCCAAGGCTGAAAAATATATCCTCATCAACCATTAGATTTGTCTCCTAAAATGTGGTTAAACTCAACCTTGAATTCTGACCTCAAAACACAAACTATGAAGAGACGTACCCATCATAAGCGCCGGACACGATTCTCTTGTTGTCAAACCTGATGCACCGGACGAGTTCTTCGTGGCCTTCCAACGCTCTTAAACAAGCCCCGCATTCGATGTCCCACAGCCTGTCAACGAATTAGGACTCTTTTTGAGTTCATGGATGAGCGTCTTTTCATAGATGACTTATCAATGGGATTACGTTCCTATTCAACAATTACAAGGATCTATTCAAAACCCGTATTACTTCTTTTAAGAGTTTATGAAACTGCTTTTCAGCTAAATAAGGGTAATCTCTCTCGCGTCGCAACATCGAGGTCAGTGATGCCGAATATCTAAAAATTAACTAACCTAAAAAGATGATTAATGACAAATGAATGAATGAAGATAAAATAAGTAGAAAATTACGGGTTAAAAACATCACAAAAGAGTGGAGAGACCATCCTCGTCCCTCAACAAATCGAAAAATCTTTCAACCGGAGTAGCACACTCCTTCCCCGACCACCGGGGAAGAAAGGAAAGGTGCCATCCTCCCTTCGGTACTACACGTTCCGGTGAATGGAGTAATAGCGAACGACACTTACCTAATAGTATTATCCGAAGACCCGCTTACGACTAATCTATCTCTGTATTGTAGACACGCAATACCCCTTTTGTGGCCATTCAGCGTGCGCACAAACTCGCATGTGCTCGTGCTCCACACCTACGAGAAGAAACAAACTATTAGGTGATGGCTCAAGACGAAGGTCTTGTTAACTAGAAACATCATTTCAACGTTTCATTACAAAGAATGACATTTTTAAAGCTATTATTACCGTCTTTAAATCTTAAACTGCGATACTTAAATACTTTACGATAAGCACGATAACTTCTGCAGATGTATTAAAATATTTATATACGAAGCACAAAAGTGTCAAATTCTTCCTAACGAAGCTCAAGAACACTAATTCACATCTTTTCGTGTCACTACAGGATTTCAACCCACTTAAATGACACGCATCAATGATAATGACCTTGATAGTTCTGTCTCCTGACGCGCTTACGATATACTTCTCGTCGAAATCAACTACATTCACGGCTGCCCTGTGCCCTACAAGTACCCTGCGTAGGTTGATCTCCGTCGGAGACACCATGTCCCAAACGGCGATGGAACGGTCCTGAAAAAAGTTTCTACGTTTTATACACTCATTGTACCAAGTTCTACTATTTAATAACTATTTTAGTAATTCACAAACAATCGACCACCAATATTATTGTATATCTCAAATGCTGCAAAACCAATTTCGTTGATTGTACGACAATCACATCCAGTTACGCCTGCATCTCTTATTTAATCCACCATTCAGCTTTTGCAAATGTACAGGGTATACACAAATTATCTTTACAACTTCTCTCTCAAATAAAAATATTAGGAAACGAGGTATACATACCGTTTTTATGCCATCTGAGAGAGAAAGTATTAAAGTTTCACATAACCTCAAACACACACAATATGGGCAACATTTGTCACACGTAAGACGTCCAAACGGTATTCTATCTCCATCCACGTACGCTGCAACATTTCAACGTCAACTCTCGCAACAGCAGCAGCAATTCTCGTCTTTAAATCGTCGATGTTGGCCACTGGAGTCGTGTACACGCAGTCTCTTACATAACCACATAGAAAAAAGTCACAGGGTGTTATGTCTGGTGATCTGGCCAGCCAAGAGATGGGCCTTCCACGGGCAATCCACCGATTTGGGAAATGCATGTTAAGGGAATTTCGTAATTTGTGTACACACTGTACAATAATCTGACAAGTACCGCGTGAAACTTTATTACTTTCTCTCACAGATAGTGCAAAAACGGTGTGTGTACCTCGTTTCCTAATATTTTTATTTGAGAGAAAAGTTGTAAAGATAATATGTACAGTTGTACACCCTGTATATTTTTTTTTCATTAAATAAAAATGTGAACACCGAATTTCAGAGCTGACAATCTCTAGTCTACTTTTACCTACTTAGAAATTTAAACGCCTACTTCTTACGCAGGCTAACCATAACATTCACATTCGCGACTCTCACTATATTTCTCGCACCAACAGTACTTCGTACTTCGCGTACGAAGAGCAAGTTACATTACGACAATAAATAACTTGGTGAACTTTCAAATAAGAACAAATCCTTTAACTTCCGTTTTGTTATTCCGAACATATTCGTTCGTAACGAAGGCCGCAACTGACATTTTAATGGCGTTCTTTTTATTTAAATGAAATCATTACGGATTTGCGTGAAATGTACGAGTTGAAACACCTAATTTAAACGGTAAGTACAGCATTTACTACAGTAAAATAAATAGTGTACGAGAGTGACTATGAAGTGTCGCAACCTTTTATTGCTGACCTTCGAGCAGGTGACCATCATTCCGTTGCAAAACCTGAGGTGTAGAACAGCTTCGCAATGATGAATGAGTGTGTTGGTCATTTCGCCCGTCTCAACGTCCCACACCCGCACCGTGGAATCGGAAGATCCGCTAATAATCACTTTGTCGTCATACTGGAGACAAAGCACTGACCCAGTGTGACCCGTTAGCACCTGACCAGCATCAGTAAGCATTACCAAAACATAAAAAGGAGAAATTTAAAATTAAAGCAAATAAGGGTAACTTACGAAGTGCTTTTCGAGTGAGAAACTGATAATTTTTCATTAGTAGCTACGCTTATATAAGATAATTTCAATAAATACGCACACCAAAACAAAGTTTGGCATACTAAGATCAGGCCAACCGAGACCAGAATCCATTAGCTACCCTCGATAACTCGCTCATATACATATACGAGTAAATTAGGTAAAACATTCCTCTCAACGAACCTTATAACACTGAAGTAAATTCCTATCCCAAATTTTAATAGTATTATCTCGGAGACCAGAAACAATTTTCTGTGGGAAGAAGAGAATAAAAATAAGAGTACAACTTATACTAATTCAAATGTTAACAAAATATAACAAGAAAATTCCAAAGCCATTGAAAATACTGAAAAAACGGTGACTACTTTAAAAACTTATTTGGGAGATGGTCGCAAAATATTAAATTTCATAAACACACTCATACAAGACGAATAAAATATAAGCAAATTTTAATAAATACTCTATCAGGCTTGCATAAAATTCTCAAAATTTTTCGTTTCTTGGTCAGATTATTAAGAATAGTTTCAACAAATTCTGTTTGCTTAAGATCAAACCCTACAACCATTTCAACAAAAACTATTCACACAAATCCATCGGCTAAACAATGCTAATGGATGAAATGAAAATATTCGAAATAGCGTATTTCAAGTTTTGTTTTATATAAAGCCATAATGATGTTCACTGGCAATATTAGGAAAAACAAATACAATATATACAGTACTTTCTTTCTTATTAAAATTAACGCGATTAACCGACCATTAGGTT
This sequence comes from Bathynomus jamesi, assembly GCA_023014485.1. NCBI lineage: Eukaryota > Metazoa > Arthropoda > Malacostraca > Isopoda > Cirolanidae > Bathynomus > Bathynomus jamesi. Next base: position 134,345 of record JAJOZX010008850.1, on the reverse strand, counting down.
TTGATTTTAGTTTTCCATTCAAAAATCTTCACGTCACTATGGCACTTCCAAACAATGATCATGCAATATTTGAACTTTTACAAAATGCTGGTTATAAATACCGGTTAGCGAACCTAGTGCAGACGCAACGGTGAAGAAAATAACAGTCGAAGGATGAATCGCAATACAGCATATCGGAAGCAATCTTGTTAAGAGTCATTAAATTAATACGAGCAATACATATTAGCTGACAAAACAAAGTATTCTTTTATCCTTAGTAGCTGTTACTTTAACGGATTACGGCTAAGCATTAGTAATGAAATATTAAGTAACCTAGTTCCCACTTCCTCTTCAATTAGGTTTGGAAAGATTTTTTTTTTTAAAGTAAATTTAAATTTACTCCTATTCGCTGATTACTACACATTTATAATGTGTTAAAGTTTCGAAGGCGTAATAGAAAGTACATAATAGAAATATGAATTTATTAAGGTAATAATAATAATAATACTGTTATAAATGATTTTCCTTCTTTAAACATGGCACACATAAGCACACCGGACAAAAAATTAGTCACCCCTCTCAGAATGTACCTAATAACGTGTGACGGCGCCTCTGGCCTTGATAACCGCACGAATCCGGCGAGGCAGAGACTCTACGAGGTTGTGCATGTACTGAACATCGATTTGCTGCCACTCGTTCATCAGCCGGTCCCGAAGTTCCGCCAGAGTCCGTGGGTGTCTATTCCTGCGCTTCACTTTCTGTTTCCAGCCTGAACAACACCTTCGACGCATTCAGGATTAAAGGTTTCATTGGACCTGCGATGTACTCGTCGCCTCCCATCATTGGAGAACAAACAAAAACGGGACTCATCGGACCAAATTACACGTTTCCAATCTGCCGCAGTCCAGTTTGTGTGCCTCTGAGCCCATTTATAACGTGCCAATTTGTGACTTGCTGTTAACAGCGGCCTCTTCCGTGGTACCCTGCTCCAGATGTCCATCGCATGCAGTTCTCGTCGCAATGTCCGTTCGGAAATTGGTCGCTGGAGAACCTCATTGGTTTCTTGGAGCAATTGTTCTCTGGTTTGAAAACGATTTGCAGTTACTAGACGAGAAACATGGCGGCGGCCCCTATTGTCGAGAATTGTTTTCCGGCCACAGTTACGCCGTCGATTTTCAGTTGATTGCGAACTACACCACTCTTTGTAAACTCGCTGGACAGTACGCGTTGACACACCAACAAATTGGGCTACTTCAGACATTTTGTGTCCGTGGGCTCTGCCAAACACGATGGCTCCTTTTTGCCACTGAGTAACGTCTGCCTCACGACTCATTTTGCAGACTATATCCAACACACACTTTGTTCTTCACCACCTCACGAAACAGATCTGATCCCGTGTGCTACGTCACCGCTACTTGTCACTTACCAATGCTACATCAGCGCCCTCTGTGTGACCTTGAACTTCCTACTATCAATGCTATTAGGGGTGACTAATTTTTTGTCCGGTGTGCTTATTTGTTACTTAAGCGAATCGTATGTTGGACTATTAGGCGAAACATAATAGAAAAGAATGTGTACTTAAATCTTACTGTATAAATTTAAATCTGTATAAAAATGGGCAGTAACGTTTTCTCTCAATCACTGAGCTTCAAAATAATCATCTCCGAATGATGCAAAACACGATCATCGAGCTAAAACAATACTTTCATTTCGATTCATTCACTCTTGACACGCTAATCCCCGTCTTCGAATCAAAATTCTCGACTTCCGAAATTACATTTTCTGGATTGAGAGATATACTTTACGTAATATACTCTAAATCTGGGAAGCGCAATGGGAGCGAGAAAGAAATCGTGTACTATAGCCACTAATAAATTTTTAAATGGATGCGTAGCAGGTTCGACGTAATGTCAAATGCTATTCCTTAGGTAATGGCATTGCTAGTAAACTCGTCCAGATGGATATTTGTATTACTGATAACCACGTTTCTTTGCCACGAACAACGCAAACAAGGCACACTCACGAAGGGGTGCGTTGGCAGCCTCGCTTATTTCACGAGGGGATGTGAAAACTTTTTCAGGAACAGTGGGCAGCTGTTGTGGACGCTGCCCGATACGCATTTACCGATTTCTGCCGAATGACATAATAGTTGAGCTGAAGAGGGCGAAATATCACCGGGAGGCGTTTAACAAAAACAGTTTTTTCGCTGACAATTGTCACAACGTAACTCATAAGTTAAGGAACAGCTATAGAGAAAAAAGTGTTTAGACAAAAAGATAGGCAAAATTCCATAGATATTAGTTTCCATGAAACTTTCTTTTTGCGCAAGATGTATAAAACCAGTTTTTTTTTTTTTTTTTTAAGAAGTGCCAGTGTCACCCCGTATTACGATATTCAACATACAAGTTTTAAATTTAATACAAATGAATGATTTACTAATACTCGCAGTGATATTGAACTTTTTTTAAAGTTATATGACGACAAATTAAGTAGATAACTTCAATTTACGCGACTCATCAATTTAAAAGCGACAGAAAAATACTCTACATCAATGAACAACATTCCGTCAAATTCGGGTAAAAACGACATTTTATTTTCCTCATTGCTTCACCTCTTTTTATATTCTTTAGTGAATGTGCGCGGATGATCCTCGAATTTAGAAATTGGCCTCTAAAGACGAAAGAGAATATATGCTGTTTTTGCCGTGCACCATATAACAAAAATTAAAACACTTCAAAATAACGAATTTTTCATTAAATGAAAAAAAAATTAAAAATAAGCTTCGCTCCTAAATTCCCGTCAGTGACTACAGACGATAATTACTACTACGGAACGGAGGTTTCAATAAAAATCAGTATAAACAGCAGTCACACTGAACATAATAAATAAGGTCTACTGAAACAGCTGAACAACAAAGCGGCAATTCTAGTACAATGAATTTGGCTTAAAATTGGACCAGTACAACGCGTGGTCGACGGAAAATTTTTATACACACACTCAATCTAACCCGACCTAACCTAATTAAACCCAAGATCCTGTCAACCTGTTATCGCATTAGCACCTACCTGATCGTCGTACTGAAGGCAATAAACACCTTTAGAATTTTCAGACCTACAGTTTATCCTTTGTAAGTTGTGTCTTCCCATTCTCCAATTAGCTTCTATTGTGCGAATATCCTAAAAAGTGAATAATAATAAGAGCTCCTGCCATTACTAATATAATTAATAATAAATACTTTATTCCTATACAAATGTAAAAATACCAAAATAATCTGAAAAATGGGCCTGTCATGCAGGGTTGGTTGATTTAAATCAAATGATTTTTTTTTTAAATCACTGATGTAAATCAGTATATGAATAAAAATAAATTATAAAATGTGAAAACGTCTAATTAATCACTACAGTAAGGTAATACGGGTCATTCCATGTCAGTTCAACAGAATTTTGGGTCGAAAAAACGTGACCATCACCGATTTTCTTTTAAAATTGGCACACTTATAGATCTGAGAAAAACAGAATGGCACTTGTTTCAACACTAGGTCATATGGTTCCGGAGATATGGCCATTCGAATTTTGTAAAAAAAAGGTCAATTTCCAAGGTCATACCATATTTAAACATGAAATATCTCGGCTCCTATTGCACTTATAGATACCATTTAAACACTATTCTAAAGCTTTTAAGTAGATCTACAACTATGTTTCTATTCATATTTTACCTCAGTGGTAAAAAAAAAAGTTGCTCTTATTTTTGACCTTTGACCTTGTGTAGGTCATTTGATGTCACAACCGATTTTTTTCTCCTTTCACTCAATTTTGGGTACACATGTCTACCTTAACCTAGAACAAGATTTTTAGTGTTGATTAAGTTAGTATAGACGCTACAGCCATTTCAGTGGACCATACCCACCTCCATTTTGACCCCAAGTACCTTTTTCCACCAAACTTCGGAACTGTTTGAGCTAGTGTTGAAAAAAATACCATTAGATTTTTCTTACTGAGATATACAGGGTGTACATAAAATCAGGATCTATTTTTGTGAAGCACTTGGAAATTATATGGAATTCAATCATAAAATGGTAACATTTATTAAATAATTAAGAGTAGGATTCGACGTGACGCCCATCAGTATCCCTGCACAGCTCAAATCGTTCCGCAGCATTTCTAAACACATTCTGGAGCATTTGCGGGGTTATGTTATCTGCAGCAGTTCGTATACGTGTACGTAAGTTTTCAAGACTCTTAATCTTCGTCTGATAGACGTGCGATTTGATAAAGCCCCATGCAAAGAAATCTAAAGGGGTTAAATCTGGTGATCTCGCTGGCCAAGGTCTGTTGCTTCCGCGTCCGATCCAGCGATTTGGAAAACGTCCATTTAGATCAGTGTTTCCCAACCGGGGTCCATATGGCTCCCTGGGGGCCATGGCACATTTGAAGGGGGCCACAAGAAAATGTTATTTTGTAAAATAGAGTTAAATCTGCATATTACCTACTGAAAATAATGCTTATGGGGGCCAAAGGAAAAAATAAGGTTCCTAAGGGGGCCATAAGCCAAAACCGGTTGGGAACCACTGATTTAGATAATCCTGAACAATTTTGGCATAGTGACAAGGAGCACCATCATGTTGATAGACGACGGGGATAGGATTGTTAGTACCGTCGTCTATCAACATGATGTTGCTCCTTGTCACTATGCCAAAATTGTTCAGGATTATCTAAATGGACGTTTTCCAAATCGCTGGATCGGACGCGGAAGCAACAGACCTTGGCCAGCGAGATCACCAGATTTAACCCCTTTAGATTTCTTTGCATGGGGCTTTATCGAATCGCACGTTTATCAGACGAAGATTAAGAGTCTTGAAAACTTACGTACACGTATACGAACTGCTGCAGATAACATAACCCCGCAAATGCTCCAGAATGTGTTTAGAAATGCTGCGGAACGATTTGAGCTGTGCAGGGATACTGATGGGCGTCACGTCGAATCCTACTCTTAATAATTATTTAATAAATGTTACCACTATCATTTTATGATTGAATTCCATATAATTTCCAAGTGCTTCACAAAAATAGATCCTGACTTTATGTACACCCTGTATAATGTCTGCTATTTTTAAGACAATTTGCCTTTTAATATGTAATTATGTATATTAAAATAACCTATTCCTTAGTTTTACCAATTGAGTTGAATGTGTTCCACTGGCATCTGGCAACACACATTCTTTTGGCCAAAACTCTGCAAATTTTGAAAATCCTATTTTAATTGTTGGATGGTTTGTTTTAAAAAGCTCAAATGCTTCTTTCAGGTTGCATAAGATTAGCGATTTTTGTTTTCTTTCCCGCCTGCCATCAGCTGCTTTTACAGAAACAGTCTTTCAACCCTGGCATTTGTCTACTCACATCTGGCGAATGATAAAGTCAATTACTTTGGCAGCAGTTTCACTATTCAGGCGTTTCCCCAAACGCGGATTAGGAGTTGAAAACACTCCCTTCTCCCTCACCAAACTCTTTGCTTGCCTAGCCATGTAATCTGAGCACTTAAATTAGTGATGCACTGATGGCAAATTTTAGTCGAAGCCGATGACTAACAAATTGGCCGAAGCCGTTTATTTAATGAACAAAAACTTAATTTTTGAAGATTTATGTTGGTATCAAATTAATTTTTTTATATATCCCTCTCAAGCCAGCTTACCATCTGCAGTACCTAGTGTACTGTAGATTAATAAATTAGTTATTATAATGGAGTAATAACATCATAATAGCTGAAACCTGATTTTGAATCTGAATTTTTCGTTTTAACTGGAATTGTCTCAAAACGTTGAATAAAAAAATAGAGGAACAGGGAACACCTAATAGGCTTACTGAAGTTCTGATTAATTCAGTTATTTGCCCATTTTACTCAAAGAAAATCGTTTTTACATAAAACCTTCATTACAACTAATTTATGACATCTTTGTTTCGTTTTCTTGTTTTTCACCTTTTCATAGAGAAAGGTGAAAATAATAATTTTGTATGGTGCAATAATACAGTAGGTACCCCTAGCTATCTTTCAACAAAGGTCATGAATATATACACATCTAATAAGGGTGTTTATTATACAATATTTTTAACTTTTTTATTTTTTTTAGAATGGCCTCATCACCCCTTATAGCCATCCAATCCTCCCACATTAAATTATTTATTTTTAAAAATCAAACAAATATGATCGGCCAAATTGGCTGAAGCCGGTGCCGATGCGATGACAAAAAGTTGGCCGATATAGCCGATGCATCACTAACAAATTCTTCTCTGATCTTTACTTGTGTCCATCTTTTTGGTAGGATAGTAAGAATTGTGTTTTTTTTACTTCGACTTGTCACTTGATTAAATTTCTCTTTTAGTTATTGAAGAATCTCGAGTTCTGTATCACTGCATGAAATTGGTTGTTTAGTTGCAAGTTCAAACTTTCTTTTCACAACTACTCCTATTTTCCTCAACCTTCTCTTTGCGTAACCAGCGCTGTCAGAGTTTTTACATGGTTTTATTGGGGTCTCATCAAATGTGGCCAATGAAGCATTGAATTTACTAAGCTCATACTGCATTTCAACTACATCAACAGTTTCTAGCTCAGATGGGGCACTTGATGAGGTGGATGGTGATTTTTCAAGTGGTTCACATTCAGGCACTGGGGATGGACGATTTGCTAGTATATTTCGACAGGTTGCGCATGCTTTATGATTATTTGTTAGTTTCAATTCAGGATTTTGATCAATCAAATTTTTAGTCAATGCACGAATGCCTTTTTTCACTTTTCCTTTGTGTTTTTTAAATGAGTCACAACAGAACCTGCCCATATTCAAACTGCTGAAATCCATGTTTATCTAAAAAGAAAAAAAAAAAAACATGTAGCTAACTAAATAAACTATCAAAGGTTTATTTTCATTGGATGATGTGACTGCCAGATCTAGGGGTATAATTTTTAACAATTGACATTAATTGATCAATTACATCAGTTATAGCTCAAAAATCAATTACAATTACCTTTATTTTTATTTTATTTTGAATCAATTACAATTAATGGAAATTAGGATCAATTAATTAAAAATACAATTATAATTATTCATTGTATCCAACCCTGTTAAAAGCTATTTTTGCTTAGATGGCACAAATAAAATTTGGGACCTACTGATCTTGTTTCAGAGGTCTACAACAAGAAAAAATGTACAGTTTGATTTACAGATTGGAGTAAATACAGATGCCAAAAAAATCCTTGCTCTAAGGTTTAAATAAACTTACTTTCACATGGGTACATACTGTTGTACACAATGAATAAATACGCAAAGTTAAGTAATTCTATTAAAACTCATCTAACTTGAAACTGAACTTATTCTATAGGGTAGTACCTATAACCTAGCATAAGGTACTTATATACGTACATAGGTTTACCTTTAAACAGGATAGTAGGTTCGAAGTTCTTCACACTTTTGAATGTCTATATAAATTAATTATGTAATTTAAATTACCTATATTATATAATTCTCTGAAATATACAAAAAAAAAAATTTTATAATAGGGCTGGATACTTATTCAACCAAATAACTGGGTTAGGTAAGGTTACATAATTACTGATTTTTTTTAAAAATTAGCAGACATTATATATCTCAGTAAGAAAAATCTAATGGTATTTTTCTCAACACTAGCTCAAACAGTTCCAAAGATACGATGCTCCAAAGTTTGGTGGAAAAAGGTACTTGGTCAAAATGGAGGTGGGTATGGTTCACTGAAATGGCTGTAGCATCTATACTAACTTAATCAACACTAAGAACTTGTTCTAGGTTAAGGTAGACATGCGTACCCAAAATTGGGTGAAAGGAGAAAAAAATCGGTTGTGACATCAAATGACCTACGCAAGGTCAAAGGTCAAAAATAAGTTTGTTTGTTTTTTTACCACTGAGGTAAAATATGAATAGAAAAAGTTGTAGATCTGCTTAAAAGCTTTAAAATAGTGTTTAAATGGTCTCTGTAAGTGCAATAGGAGCCGAGATATTTCATGTTGAAATATGGTATGACCTTGGAAATGGACTTTTTTTCACAAAATTCGAATGGCCATATCTCCGGAACCATATGACCTAGTGTGTTGAAACAAGCGCCATTCTGTTTTTCTCACAGAGATCTATAAGTGTGCCAATTTTAAAAAAAAAATCGGTGATGGTCACGTTTTTTTCGCCGTTGAACTGACATCGAATGACCCATACATAAAGAATGGTAATGAACTTTGCCGTTTATTTTTCAATAAAACAAGGTTATAGAATTTACTTATAGCTCTATTGATTATTGTGACAAATTAAGATATCGTGTTAACCTTTTTTTTAAACATTAATTAAAATCATAATAGCCACTGGCCTAAAGTGAATAAACATTTGTAGAACATATTTATTATTTCTATAATAAATCAATAATTAATTTCAATTTTTATTCCACTGATTTGATATAAAACAAATATTTCATTTCTAGAAGACATTTAAGGTCATCTGGTCATGGTAGTTTAATTTGCTGACACAAAGCAAAGAATTATGGAGTTAAAACTTAAATAAAAAATATATAAATTGTATTTCTAAATTACAAATGAAAAGTACAGTATAACTCTTGAGCCCAAATGCTGATTGAAAGTTTTGAAAAGAACGCTAATTTTGTAGCTCAAATTAAATAAGTTGATTTTATACAGTGTAGTGTAGCTTATTAAATAGAGAGCAAAAACATATGTTTTATTGAAGATATTGCCATTTTATCCTAATTAGAAATTGGATCTATATTATAAAAATAAGAAAAGAAAAACAGAGGTATAACATACAGGGGTTAGACAAAATAATATGAACACCCGCCGATTTCACCAGTTATCTTTACGGACTGCTCAGACACAAAGTAAACGGTCAATGACGCAAAACCTATTTAAATGCGTAACAGAGTGTGTATACGTCATGTTATAACCCTCACGTTGTTTTTACAGATCTGAGTGAATTATGAATTAGCAGTTATGAAAGACCTGTCAGACTTCCAAAGAGGGCAAATTGTCGGAGCGCGGATGGCTGGTGCATCGGTGACGAAAACCGCTCAGATGTTCAATGTATCCAGAGGAACTGTCTCTATGGTCATGTCTGCATACCAAAACCATGGAAGACAAGCACCGACAAATGCAATAGTGGACGCAAGAAGAAGCTGCGTGATGAGACCGCGGTGCTAAAGCGCATTGTGACAAAGAACCATAAGACCACAGCTCCAAAAGTGACTGCAGAGCTTAACCAGCATCTTGCAAGCCCAGTATCGACCAGAAACTGTACGTCGCGAGCTCCATGGAGCTGGATACCATGGGAGGGCTGCAATTGCCAAACCCTTCCTTTCACACATCAACATTGAGCAGCGCAGAAAATGGTGTAATGACATAAGAAATTAGTCAATGGACCGGTGGAAGAATGTAGTCTACTCCGACGAATCCTCCTTTAAGCTATTTCCATGTTCCGGTCGAGTTTACGTCTGGAGACAGCCTAAAGATGCTTATGACCCCGACTGCCTGACCCAACCGTTAAGCATGGAGGCGGATCTGTGATGGTTTGGGCAGCAATATCGTGGAATACTCTTGGCCCAGCTGTAGTACTGCATGGTAGGTTAACCAGGTCCATCCCATGGTCCAAACGCTGTTCCCAATGGCGGCGCCGTCTTCCAGGATGATAATGCACCAATCCACACCGCTGGGGTCGTTAAAAACTGGTTTGAAGAGCATGTTAGTGAAGTAGAATGCTTGGATTGGCCTCCACAATCCCGGATCTTAACATTATCGAGCATCTGTGGTGTCAGTTGGAGCAGCAGGTCAGAAGCCGATTCCCACCGCCGGAGTCTTTGGAGGAACTGGAGCAGGGTTTGCTCGAAGAATGGCTCAGGATTCCTCTAGCCACTGTCCAAAAGCTGTATGAATCAATTCCCCGACGCATTGCAGCTGTTATTGCCGCTAAAGGAGGACCAACTCCATATTAAAGAATAAAAACCGCCATTTATCAAGGTGTTCATATTATTTTGTCCAACCCCTGTATTTATCATTCCATATATATATATACATGATACACGCAGACCATGCATGGAACAAGGAACTCTGGGATAATTAAACCCACTATAGTCCCAGAAGAGTTCCTTGTTCCATGCACGGTGTGTGTGTATCATGAAAAACCTCAGGGGGGCCATTCTGAGTTCATTCCCATATATATACTATATATATATAAATTATTATTGTAATATAGTAAGAATCCTCTTTTAACTGTTAGCCTAACCCAAGTGTGGCCCTTGGTTTACTCGTACTCTCACAGTGCTTATTGCAACAGCCATTACGCTCTAGGGTTAGAATAAATCTTGGATATATTCACAAACTGGCAGCTTCCACATATTGCAAAGGTGCAATTTCTTATCCAACCTCAAAGACGACTTATCTGTTTAAATAGCTAATACAATACAGGGTGTCCCATAAGTCCAGCATCATAGGAGAAATTCATATTTCTCTATTTCTATTTCTTATGCTCAGGATGCCAATTTCCCATCCACCATTCTGTTCAGTGACGAGGCTGTTTTCTATGGAAATGGTGAGGTAAATCGACAGAACACCCGCTACTGGTCTCAAAACAACCCTCACTGGTATACCTCTTCAAAGGAACAAGGTGCATCTTGGGTGATGGTATGGTGTGGCATTTGGAAGGATCACATCATAGGCCCCCTCTTTTTCGATGAACATGTCACTGGAGGCACCTACCTACGTATGCTCAAGGAAGAAGCATTTCCCAGTGTCTTGAAAGAAGAAGGAAATTTCCCAACATGGTTCCAGCAAGACAGTGCTCCCGCACATTACAGCACCCAAGTAAGGGAATACCCGTACCAACAATTCCCTGGTCATTGGATAGGACGTCGAGGGCCTGTGGAATGGCTAGCTAGAAGCCCGGATCTCACACCACTAGATAGCGCTGGTATACGCAGAGAAAATTAGGAGTGTTGAACATTTGCAGCAGCGCATTATTGGGGCATGTAACACCATTACTCCTGACATCATTCACCATGTGCTTGCTGACTTGGTATCACGTCTGAATTTGTGTATTGAAAACAATGGTGGACATATTGAGCATGTTCCGTAAATAAAAGCTTTTGTTTTGCCCCTTTTTATTATTTTTCCTATGATGCCGGACTTATGGGACACCCTGTAGTTTGCTTCAATTACTTCATATTATTAGTGGTACAGGAACTTATAGGAATGAAAAGATCTTTTTTGACTTCTTGTTTCAGTGTAACTTCAACATAGAGGAAAAAATCAAATAAATCCTTTTTTTTTTTTAAATTAAAAAAAATTACCAACCCTGCTGTCACGCCTTTTCAACTTGTTACAAAATTTGTTACTCCAACATAAATTGTTGATGAGTGGGTTTGGTAACAAATAATTGGCCACCACAAAGCCCAATGGTTACAGACCCAACACTGCAAAACTCTGCACAATTTTCTACCAATAAACCGTATTGCATAGGTATAAAAAAAAATTGCTTAAATTAACAAAAAACCTAGTGAAGGAATCAAATTACTCACTAGTAATATTTTTGGATATAGTTTCCTATAGTAGGAATGCCCAGGATGTTGCTCACCTGGCCGTGGTTTGAATAAGTACATTCCCCTGAAAAAACAAACCATAATTAAAATATGAAACCGCATTTTGAGTTAAAATAGTAGTGTTTTTACGCGCATTATGGTTAAAAATTTAAAGCACAAGATTAATGCTCTGAATTAATACATTTCAACAAAATAATAAAAACTAATTTTCTTAAATCAGAAGAGCATAACCTCACGCATATAAAACTCATAAATCTAATTAAAAATTGTGAACTGCACAACTAATAAAAGTCACTACAACTTTCAGATGTTTAATAGGTTATAATACAGTACATGCTTATGCTTCAAAAAAATAAGAGGGGCTTCCACTTAAGAACCCTTTAAAAAGTGAATAATGACTTATTGTTAAAATGAATGAATATAAGCTAGACTGACCATCCTCTCCTCTCTGAAAGTCCCTTCCACAGCGGGTCTGTCCTAACTTTCCTTTCAATTAATTTTTTCCAGAGCATTCCATCCGCAACCACCCTCTGCCACTCTTTACACACTAATTCCGCTTCTTTTAGTGACTGCCCATCCAGATAACTTAGCACCTTTTCTGCTATGTGGTCTAAACCTTTCTCTGTTGAATGAATGAAACTATATAAATACAAAATTCAAAGATAAAAGGAATCTACAAAAAACTAATTCAGCTTATAACAATAAAATTAAGATTATATAGTATAATAATAATAATTACAGTATTCAGTGGACCAATGTCCACCAAGGGTGATTCCCCACCCCACTTTTCAATCTACAATGGGTTTTGGAAGTTTTAGTGGGGAAAATAATTTTCCAATAATAATAACAATAACAATAATATAATAATAATAATGCAGTTATACCATATAACATCTTTAAATCTTAAAAAGTTGTAGAAATTATGTTAATTTACCATTAAAATAAAACCTCCTCATTTAATAATGCTACAGTAATCAAAGCTTGTCCAAATTTACAGGTATCTCTGATGATGGTATGATAATGTTTGATTGTTTAAACTAGATTGGCTAAGAGGGTCTGTGCTCTTGTATCCACCAATTGCTTAACACTGCTTTGATTTGTTCTCTTGTGAAGTTCTTCAAGATGATACCAAAGATGTTCAATGAGAGTGAGATCTGAGCTCTGGGCAGGCCATGGGTAGTGCGTTGATGTCATTATCCATAAACCATGTTATTTGAGGTGCAGCTGTATGGCAAAGAATACTGTCCTGCTGGAAGAATGTTAAAATACAACTGTGGTGGTGGGTGCAGTCAGTGTTGAGCCCATATGTGAAATTCCAACAGTGTTAGTGCTGGTACATTATACTGACATCAAGGATCATGTCCCAGTAACCATAATAGTTTTCTGACCAGCATTCTAACATACTTCCAGCAGGACAATGCCACATACAGAACATGAATAACAGTAACAACATGCTGTCATGGCCTTCCCAAAGCCCGGATCTCAATCCCATTCTGGGACCAGTAGTTTAGTTAACTGACTGACACTATATAAAGGATGAATGGCTAAGAATTGCACCAGATATCTGCAAAAGCCTAATAGAGAGCATGTTCTCTTGCATGGAGGCAGTTATACAGAGGTTCTACACATTACCTGGTACTGTGCAGTTACACAGCTTGTTGCAGATGCTCAGCCTAAATAGTTTTTGAAAGAACACTTGGCCTACAGGAGGCAATATTAACATTAAATTTTTAGAACATCCTTTTACATTTGCAAAGGAGTAAATGACATATGAACATCACTTTTATGAATCTAGCCTCTATCTGTATGCAACAAAACCTGTCTCAAAATGCACTACAACCTACTTGGCAGTAAAGATATAAAGTCTCTCTGTAGCATTGGTTTTAGAAATGCATCTATGTGACCATGTTGATAGTGACACATCCGTGATAACAAATGTTCTGTGAACTCCAACTGATCCTGCTCGCTCCATTTCTCAAAATATTTTATACACTGTTCCCTCTCGTACGTGTACGATGCTGAAGATTCCTTCTTCTTCCTTTCACCACCACCTCCACCTCCACCACCACCTCCTCCACCACCTCCCCCCGTACCACAGTTACTAATAATAGTGTGTGATGGGATGATGGTTGTGGTGTGGATTGGAGGTGGTGAAATTTTGGTGGTCTCCCTTTCCCTCTGTTCTTCCTCCTCTCCCACTATCACCATATCATTACTGTTGCTGTCGAGGCTTAAACTTCGGGTGTCATGCATCATTAGAATTGGTGACTGAAATGAGAAAAAGAATTCAATTAGGTTTATTTCCTTCCACTAAGTTTTAGCCACTTTCAGTTGTTACCAAACCACCTTAGTTCCATGGAGGATACATTTATAATGATAGACTCATACTAAAAAAATGACAACTACTATTTATTATTAGCACAGACTAATCAACCAATTACTCTACCAACTAAGTACTGTAACATGCACTGCAATATATGCCAAAACTTTATAATTATGGGCCCTACACCCCAACACAAATATATATATATATATTTTTTTAATTGGGGTTGTTTAACCTCCTTCGCAACATCTAAGGTCATATGATGGAGGGGACCTACAGCTTTATGTGGGATCCGAACCACGGGTCGCTACATAATTTGGACACCACAGAGGACAGTCTCCCATCCAACTACTACCCAGACCCAATGTCGCTTAACTTCGCTGATCTCCAAGAAGTGGTGTTACGACATCAGCCACTACATAGCCCATATTATATATATATATATATATATATATATATATATAATAGTCTTAGTATGTAGGGCCCATAATTATTTAAGTGTGTATACTGTATTGTAGTGCAGTGTCTATACTGATATAAGGTGCATAAAAACTCTATATTGATGTAAAAGTATACCTAGTATACTTTTACATCAAGAAAATTAAGAAAGGGGGATAGTCATCACATAATTGAGGCGTTGCATGGAAGAAGGGCGACCTAGCCAAAATCAAATCTTTGAGAAAAATGTATTTTAAGTTGGAGATATATTTATCGACAATTAGGTAGAAGGGCGACCTAGCCATTTTTGGCAAAAATGAATTATTGCTGTTTTCAGTAGCTTAATATATTATATTAAGCTACTGAAAATCAGCAATAATTCATTTTCGCCAAAAATGGCTAGGTCGCCCTTCTTCCATGCAACGCCTCATGAGGCGTTGCGTGGAAGAAGGGCAACCTAGCCATTTTTGGCAAAAATGAATTATTGCTGATTTTCAGTAGCTTAATATAATATATTAAGCTACTGAAAACAGCAATAATTCATTTTCGCCAAAAATGGCTAGGTCGCCCTTCTTCTACCTAATTGTCGATAAATACCTCCAACTTAAAATGTATTTTTCTCAAAGATTTGATTTTGGCTAGGTCGCCCTTCTTCCACGCAACGCCTCATATATAACCTGACTTTTTTTTCATTTAAGCTGTTTCAAGAAGTCAAATTCAGTTTCTTGTATTTTTCAAACTTACTGCAGCCAAGTATTTAAAAAAAAAAAAAAATTTATAGCCAAATACAAATTGGCCAACATTGCACCTAGTTTTCTTGCATATGCATCTACATTTACACTCCATTATACCAATTCAATAAATAAGGCTTTCATAGTCTTCATTTAAGCGTGTATGGAAGTGTGATTACAACTGATAGAGACCCACAAATTAAATATTGATAATTTACTGATAAAGTTTCTAAAGCGTGAGAATTGTATCATACATCTTGTCTTCAATCAGAGAAGGAGATAAGGGAATCGGTAAAGATTACTGAAACAGAGGAAATGAACCTATTAATTTTAAAATATCAAAAGCAAGCCCAAATAATATTAAATGTAAGAATTTTAAACTTGCATATTTTTCAGATGATTTTAACAAGATGAAATGCAAAGTTAATCTCAAAACTGGTAAATTTACACCAAATATTTTGATTCAGAATTTGTGTGAAATCCAATAAATACCTTATAGATTTGACGCAGTTCTCAAATATCAAGTATTATTAGCTTATTGGCAAAACAAGTTAAACCCACTTCACATAGCTTTAACTTTGGCTACATTTAGACTAACAAAGAAACTAAAGCACATTTATGATGATTCTCAGGTTTCCTATGTAAACGAACCAAAAGCATGAATGTTTCAAACTATTTAAATGTTATAAAATTACTTAATTATACAGCACTTTTGGGGAGAGAGATGCATTTTTCAAATATAAGATTCACCATTATTCACTCTTCTAAGCTATAAAGGTGTTAATATATTATTTCATTTGATTGGCATTTGTTTCAATGTTCTCAATAACAATTTCACTGAAGCACAAATTGGGTCATACCTTGAAAAAGCTTAGGTCAACTGGCTTCAATATTTGGGTATAGCTTGACAAACAGAATACACACGCTTTAGCATGCCTTGAAGCTGGTTTAACTTGCCTTGCCAACTAGCGAAAAGTGTTTATTTATGAAGGTCCTACTATATTTTTAAATAAAATAGAATACTTTAAAAAGTGAAATTTATTTTAAAATTTATCATTTCATAATTTTAAAAAACTTAAAAACTTCATTTTAATCAGTAGGGATTTTCTCATACTTTATAGACTCAAAATAATTTCAGATTTTTCATATCAATCTTTTGGCTGACTCAGCAAGGAGTGATTAAAATCTGACACGCAAGACATTCTCTATTTGATAGAACAATGAAAGCAAGTTACACTGGCATAAATCTACACTCCAAAATCGATGCATTCTTCAGTTCCTACGTCAAACAAACAAACTTGTCTGGAAGTTGGCTCAAATTTGACTTTCATTCACACGCATACTAAAACAATGAAATGAATGAAGACTCGTTATTAGTAAGACTTTATACTAGTACTTGGATATTTAAAATGTGAACTACACTAAACACAATTATTTTCTATCAAAATGGACCTAAATCTAACCCAAATCCTATTATAGCACTTCAGTACTTTTGTTCAGTGTTTTCAGATTCTGACAATTTAGTAGTAGCTTCTAATTTGAGTCTGACAGAAAAATCTGAGGGCATATGAAAATTAAAAAACACTTTTATATTAAATTTAAACATTTTTTTCAGTCATAGTAGCGAGTAGATGTTTGGAATGACTTGTCATACCACATAGTAAACTGTAGCTCCTTATATATTTTAAGGAAAAAATTAGACCCTTTCAAGAATAACTTTCATAAACTGCATAAATAATGTACAGCGTGTATATATCTTAGTTAGAAGCAAAAAAATGTAGGCTATTTCACTTGTTTTGTAAACAGTTTAAGGGTAATTAGCCAACTCAAAATTGGTATTTGTCAAAGTTCTATCATAAAATATAGCTTTAAAATGCTTATCTCAATTGGATACCCTCAGTAGCCCCTGAGTAGCTATATGTTCTTAATATAAAAACCTAACATATTTGTACACAATATAATAACCAAATGAGAATAACGAACTATGTGAGAATAAAATCAGTGCTCCCTCCTATATTTGTGACCTTGACCTTTGGTGCAAGAACCTGATTCTTGCTTGTGACACATCTTGCGATGATACACATTTGTATGTAGTTCGTTTCATCAATTTATGTTGAGTGCTTCAAAGTTATGAAGCATACCCCCATTTGACCTTGACCTTCAATGCAACAACTTTATTCTTGCTCATATCTTGTGATGATACATGTAGCTATTTTGAGCAGTGATGATAAAAGGCACATACATATACATTACTATTGTTATTGTGTGTGTGTGATTATATATATAATATATATACTACTAAAAAGAAGTTAAGGGTCAAAAATATTTGTGCATATAAATATAAGCTAACGAGCTAAAATGGTGATGACTAATAACAAAATAATTCTTTGATGGCTCAAGAACAGAAAACACAAAACAAAAACTTTTGATTAGACACTAGTTTATTACCCTGATGAAAAAAAGTCATGCACCCGCCAAAATGATGTTCACACAAGTCGCAGAAGCTTCAGTAACTGGTGTAGCCACCGTTAGCATTCACACATTCTTGACAACGTTGGCGCATGCTGTTCATCAGGCGTTGGAAATAACATTGAGGGATCGCTTGCCATTCTGCGACTAATCGCTGAGCCAGTTGCCGGAGGTTGACGGCAGGGACGTGATGTGATCGAACTCGCCGCCCTAGTTCATCCCACGCATGCTCAATGGGTGACAAGTCGAGTGAATATGCAGGCCAATCCATGTGCTGAACGTTCTGCTCCGTCAGGAAGTCGGTCACCACCCTGGCACGATGAGGTCTTGCATTGTCGTCCTGGAACCAAGCTCCTGGTCTAATCCGCTGCAGAAGTGGAATTACCAGAGGTTGAACAATCTCGTTGAGATAACGCTGACCAGTCAAATTTCCGTTGACGACGTACAGAGGGGTTCTGTGGTTCATGGATATCCCCGCCCACACCATCACACTTCCTCCTCCAAATGGTAGACGTTGAGCAATGTTGACATCAGCAGATCTCTCTCCTTGACGACGATAAACACGAGCCCGGCCATCATTGAACTGGAGCGAGAAGCGTGACTCATCTGTGAACATTGTCTCTGCCTACTGACCATGGTTCCACCGGATATGACGTCTGCACCAATCTCAGTGAGCCCTTCTGTGATGGTCAAGTAGCGGTGGTCGGACTGCAGGATGCCGGCATCGCAAACCTCGGTCTCGCAGACGATTCCTAATGGTCTGGTCGGACACGTTGGTGCCTCTGGCAGCTCTGAGTTGATCCCGAAGATGCCGTGCGGTCACAAAGTGGTTGCAACGCCGTTATCATCAGGAAGCGGTCTTCTCATGCTGTTGTTGATCGGGGTCTTCCAGAACGGGGGCAATTCTGAACAGCATTAGTTGTCCTGAACCTCTGCCAGAGTCTGCCAATAACGCTTTGGCTTACATTTAGACACTGAGCCACAGTTCTCTGAGTTTGTCCATCTTGTAGCCAGCCAATGGCCCTTCCCCTGTCTTGGATGCTGAGTTGTCATCGAACCATCTTCAAATTTCAAGTGATGATGAATGGAAAATGCTCAGCCCTTTTATTGCTAAAATTGGCATGCATGGAATGACACTCATGCAAAACACGTGCAAATGGTGCATGAGGTGTCACAATGGGTGTTTCGAGGCAGTTTGTCAGTTTAGTCTGACTAAGTTCGTGCTTCAAATCTATGAAAAGGAAATCTGGGTTAACTTAAAAAGTTTCTAAAGATAAGTGCAATGATTGCATGTCCCATAATAACATGATGTCTATAGTCCAAATGACAACCCAAAGGGGGATATTCTAACCCTATCTGGCTTAAAAAGACATACTTACAAAAATGATCAAAAAATTTGCTTTGACCCTTAAATTCTTTTTAGTAGTATATTATATATTATAGGGTGGTCCAAAAAAATAAATGTTGAAAATTTGTACATCTTACCCCCTAAAATTGTTGCTTACCAGTATGTTGAAAAAACTAAATAGAAAATTTTAGTAAGATCAAAAAATTCTAATTGGTGCCACATTGCATTTGAATTTAGATGTTTTTGTAAAACTCTTTTGCTTCTTCCCCATAATAGAGATTTACTGCGTCTTTACTAGGGGTGCACGGATAAACAAATTTGGCCAATACTGATATATCGGCCAATATACTGATATCTTTACCTAACCTAATTTAACTAAACTAGAAAAATTGTTGTTTTATTAAATTAATTTCAATTCATATTTTTATTTATCACTAAATGTGCACTCTGGCAATTTAGAGTTTTTACTTCAGACTTCCTAAGTGTGATATTATCCAATATAATAAAATAATATAAAAAATTAAAAATTAACAATATAAACTTTAATTCTAACTTTAGATTTACTATATAAACATTACTATATTAAGGAATGCATGATACATTTTAAATAAGTGCAATAGGTATTAATTACTTTTATTTTTTTTATTTTTTCAGACTTTGATAAATAAATAATAAATATTCATAGGATAAAATGCTAAATAATAGATAATTTTAAATGATTTGCCATTATAAATAGCATGCATAAATTTTTGTTTTTGTCTTTTGAAGTTTTGAATATTTTGATCATGTCAAAATCAATGTCCAGTCCTCTTTGGGCTTATTTTGAAGTTCTAGTTGATTCTAGCAAAGCAAAGTGCCACATGTGTGGTACTTCTGTATCAAGAGGAAGTAACATTCCAAAAAAATGACATCAATCTAAGATCATTTGAAAATTAACATCCAGCAATTTCCGTAAAGTAGAAAATCTTGCTAAGGGCGACAGATCAGATAAAATAGATACTCCATCCATAAATCTATTTGGTAGAAAGGTGGAATAACAAATCCAGTGCAGTAGCAGTTCTAAATCTGAAATTGCACCCAATATTGAAACAAATCAAATAAAGTCATCCGCAAGTAGTGAGGAAACCTCAGAGGTTGGCACGTGTGTTAAACAACAAACATTGAAAGAGGTTCTGGAAAAGAAGCTTGAATGGAAAATAAATGATCCTAGGGCTGTGAAATTGCACTACCTCATTGGTGAAATGATGGCTACTGATCTCCAGCCATATTCAGTGGTAGAAGACTCGGGTTTCCGGAGAATCCTGAACCATTTGGAACCAAGATATAACATTCCTTCCAGGCGGTACTTTTCTGAAAACATTGTTCCCATGATTTACGATAGAGTAAAAATCAAGCTCAAAAGGCCAACTACATGTTACGCAATACTTAAGTTTAACATCTGATATATGGACAGCAACTCATGGCATGTATCCATTTATAAGTTTAACCCTAGATAGGCATTGCTCTCTTGCAGTAACACTATAGGCATTGGTGGGTATCCTGTACCCACTCCAGGAAAAAACAAAACAAAACACATGTTTTCATCAAAATTTATTTACCAAAATAAGTACATCCATAAATGAAGCTTTCCTCTAAAAAAAATGTAAAAATGTTATCTTGGGGAAAAAAACTACTTTACTCAACAGCTTATATAAAAAAAAAAATGTAAGAGCTAGGATGCTTATGACATTTGCATATTGTAGGATGGAGGTGTCCCATTATCCCAGTAAGAGATCAGGCTGCTAGCACTCTTGGTATCTGTAAACCAAAAGAGTAAAATTTTAGTAAAATTTTTGTGTAAAAATGAAGAATTTTGATTCAGGGTCAATTGTAACCCACAAAATGCAATTGTATGTCTATACTAGAGTGTCCCAATTTTTTATGTTCCTGAAGTTTGTCATGCACACCCCCCTAATTTCTTCCACTCGTGAAAACATGCCAGCAAGATGAATTTCATTCGTGTTCTTTAATTTTAAGGGTCCCCTCAAACCATGTGTTACTTACTATTGCTGAATGGCTACTCTCTACCTTATACTAATTGTAGCATATTTCTTTTCAGGTTATGGATACAAGAAAGCAGGAGACTGTGTGGTTGGTGGGGGTGTTGTGAAATGAACCCCTGGAAACGTTGTGTCAACTCCCGACAGTGGGAGATATTCTTCGATGTCTGTTGTTCTTCACTTGGAAGAAAAAAACGTCCACGGCGGAAGCTGCCAATATGGTAGCTGATGAGGTTATGGCGGTGTGGGCTCGGGCATCTATTCCGACCTCCCACAAGCCCAAGTGCGTTGAGAGGATCAAGGCCCTCTCCACGGACTACGAGAAGGTTGCCAGAAACCGAAACTGTGGGGGAGAGAAGCAACTGGAGCGGGAAAAAGGATTCCAAGCCAACCTGAATACACTGTTCGAAACAGCTCATGCCAGAAACTCATCAAAGTCCCCGAAGATCGAGACTTTCTGAATGACCAGCAAACCGTGCGGAAGATGTACATCGGTGGAGAGGACCTGGAGTTTGCTCGCAGGGCAGCAGAGCGGGAGAAACGCCAAGCAGCAGAAGAGAAGAGGAAGAAGAAAAGCCGCGAAGAGATGGACTCACTGCAAGCAAAAGGAACGGTGAAAAGTGGGTCTTCTTCTTCTTCAGAGTCCATGGCCGAAGCATCCAATGATGATGTCCAATATTCCTCTCCTAGTCCTTCGGCTCCTCGATCCACTCCCAAGGACAGCCAAGTGTCGGCAAGGAGGATCATCCAATATCCCAATTTTGCTGCAGCCCTGGATCGAACTGGAACCTCAGTACGCCAAGCGATGCACATTGTGGCTCCAGCACTCGCTGCCGCGGGAGTTGAGTTATCCTCGGTCACCTTGTCCAAATCAAGTCTTCACCGTTCATGGCAGAAGTCCAGGAAGAACTTGGCAGCCGGAATCAAGACCGAGTTCAATCCTGATACGCCGCTTGTCGTCCACTTTTATGGCAAACTCCTCCCTGATTCGGATGGAGGGAAATCGGATTGCATACCAGTGCTGGTCAGTGGGAAGAATCTTGAGTTGTTGGCGATCCCAAAAATCCCTGACAGCATGGGACAGCGGATGGCTGGAGCTGTTCTGAAGGTGCTGGATGATTGGCCGCAAGTTCAACCATGGATTGCCGGTCTCTGCTTTGACACAACAGCGGTGAATACCGGTATTCACAGCGGTGCTTGTACGATTATCCAGGACCAAATGGACCACTGCGTTCTTTTCCTGGCTTGCAGACACCACATGATGGAATTGGTAATCACCTTAGTCTTTGACCTGTTCTTCAGGTCTTCTGGCCCCAAAATTGCGCTGTTCGCTCGCTTCAAATCCCAATGGGAGTTCATCGACCAGAAGCAGGCCTCTCCATTCAACGGCGATGGCCCAAGCAACATCCTTTCGGAATGGGTGGCGTTGAAAAAAGAGCAGATTGTCCACTTCATTGAAGACCAGCTTGAAGTTGGCCACCCAAGAGACGATTACCGGGAGTTCCTGATCCTCGCTCTGGTCTTCCTCGATGGTCATGGCAAACGAGATCTCCGGTACAATCATCCTGGAGCATACCACCAGGCCAGGTGGATGGCCAAAGGCATTTACTGTCTTAAGATGTTCATCTTCCGAAGCCAATTCCACCTGACCACTCACGAGGTCCAGTCACTATGCAGGATAAATGTCTTTGCCATCACCATCTACCTCCAGAGGTGGTTCGAGGCTCCATTGACGGCGGACGCGCCCGTCAATGACCTGGAGCTGTTGGAGGACCTAGAGCGGTACAAGGCGGTGGATCATGATGTAGGTACCGCCGCATTGACGAAATTCCGGGGACACCTCTGGTACCTAAGCGAAGATTTAGCCGGACTCGCTATGTTCTCCTCCAAAACCACCGATGCAGAGAAGACAGCCATGCTCCAAAACCTGCACAAGACTGAAAACCCAAAAGATCTGCGTCGGCTGGAGGGAAAGTGTCTTGACTGTGAGATGGTCAGATTTGAGCACCTTGGTCACGAAAAGGACTCAAAACCTTTTTCATTGCCTGAAGCTGCCGGTTCCAAAAACCCCCAAAGATCTCGAAGGATGTGCACCATTGTTGAAGTCTGTGAACGACATGGCAGAACAGGTGGTGAAACTGGCGGAAGATTTCAACGAGGGCCTGACAAAAAATGAGGAGGAACGGCAGCTCGTGTACCAAGTTGTCGAATACCACCACCAGCAGTTCCCCTCAGCAGACAAAAAGATCCTCTGTCCCCCAAAATGAAATGTGCCATTAGGAAGAATTTCCATTTCCTTCTTCCATTCTAGAATGATTAATGCTGAGCATTTACGTTTGTTCATATAGGGTCAAATAAACAAGGTCAATGAGGGGACCCTTCCCCTCCTAATAGGCCAATGAAATTTCACCCATTTTTTCTTTCTTCAAGTGTAATTAATTAAAGGGGTGTGCGATTTGACTCTTGCAAATATTTATTTTCACATCTGAGGCTGGGACACCCTAGTCTGTACTGTATTATATTATGTGATCTATAGGTTATATATAGGCTATATATAATATTCATATGTAAGTACTAACATATAATACAGCACATTATAATTACCATCATTTACTGACAATCCAGACAGACAAGTACAGCATGCTCAAGACAGAGGTGCTTTTTGCACACGGAGCACAGTTTCTTGGTCTTCCTGTCTTTTTTTACATCACAAATGGAGCATCTCCTCGTCGGTACATCGGTGGGCATCACTGCAACCCTTGCAGGAGGATTGACTCCAGTGATGGATGTAATGATGGAAGTCAAGCTCCTTGAAAGTCCTGGAAAGGAGAGCCGCTGTGCTGCCCAAGGTTTTACTAATGCCTCAGCCAGGGTCTTCATGAACACTCATCAATTTATGCCCTCCTGCTAGTTGCTTGCATGAATTATATTTATCCATGCATTTATGGTGGAAGCATTCAACATTCCAAAAAACACACAATGGCCACCTCCTTGTTTTCCTGCTGCATGAATAGGCAGCGCACATTTGGTTGAATGTGTTGACAGCGCCTTTGGTTCTGTTGTAGGTGCTGATAATGTCAGGCTTGCCTGTGTTAGTAATTACAGGCAGGTCATGCATGGTGGAGAGGACATGTACAATAGGGTGGATCGATTTTACATTTTTTTCGATTTCCATATTCTAATAGACAAAAACTTGCGCATGCATGAGAAAATAGCCTCTGCAAAATCTTAGCTTAATAGGTAATCATCTTCTGCCCCTGGCAGAGCGATGAAAATCATATTTTAGTAGTCAAAAACGTATTTTTAAACCCTAGCCTAGTCATAAAATTTTGCGTGTGTGTTATTTCATGCCTAAGCAACGATATAAATGCTATGGGAAATATATAAATGCATTATTTAAGACAAAGAGCCAATCTGAAAATATGTATACCGTATTATACATATTTTCAGATCAGCTCTTTGTCTTAAATAATGCATTTATATATTTCCCATAGCATTTATATCGTTGCTTAGGCATGAAATAACACACACGCAAAATTTTATGACTCTAGGCTAGGGTTTAAAAATACGTTTTTGACTACTAAAATATGATTTTCATCGCTCTGCCGGGGGCAGAAGATGATTACCTATTAAGCTAAGATTTTGCAGAGGCTATTTTCTCATGCATGCGCAAGTTTTTGTCTCTATTAGAATATGGAAATCGAAAAAAATATAAAATCGATCCAACCTAATGTACAAGTTTCTTTGCAGTTTTTGGCATAAAAAAAACCAAAGTCAAGTTTCCCACATAGCAGAAGGCACTGGATCGGGCCTTGCGACCTTTCTTTTCCACCATTGCTGCTGGAATGTGAGGCTTATTGGCACATATGGTGCCAACAAGTATGAGGCCACAGTCCTGTCCTAAATCTTCAGCTAGAGGTACAGAAGTGAACCAATTGTCTGTTGTTGTGTTCCTGTCACTGTGCTGATACTTCTTAGTCAACTCTTTTGTGAAGTAATGACCCAATGTCATGTGTTGTGGTGGAGTTGTATGTTTTCCAAGGTATGGTATAGCATTTAACATGTATTTTGTGTCCACATCACATGCCATCAACAGTTTTACCCGATACTTGGCTGGTTTATTAGGGATATACATTCTGAACCCACACCTTCCACGAAAGGCAAGCAGCTGCTCATCCACAGTAATGCTCTCTGCTGGTGAATAATTAGCCTGACATTTGTCAATCAGTTTGTCCCACAGTTCTCTTATGGGCATAAATTTACCTGTTTGCCTCCTGGCTTCCCTTGTAGCTGGGTCATCGAACCTGATGCAGCGCAGTAGGTGGCAAAATCTCCGTTCAGACATGGCTGCTCAGCATATAGCAGGTCCCGTTGTACTCCACATCTCTGTTGTTGTCAGGTGGTTCTCTCTTTAGGCACCACTAAATATTAGAATACCCAAGAGTGCCTTCACTTCCTCTTGTGTGGTTGGTGTCTTTGTATATGAAGTCATCTGGGTTTTAAATTTCTGTGCCACATAATCAATGTGAACATTGCTCCACCTGACAATCATGTCCAGGAAATCATCATCTAAGAACAACTCCAGGCACCTTTCAGGGGTATCAGCAAGCCTGGCAGCTGCACTTGGCCAAGTTGATAAAGGAGGCATGATGTTGCAAGCTGCAACACGTGTACGAGGTTGTGAGCATGGCAAAGTACTCCATTTGTAGCCATTCTTCCCATTTAATGATGCCTGGTGAAACTTGAATATACTGGCAGCCAAGGGTGGAGCAGCAACACCAGCAGCAGGTGTTGAGGGTAGAGCAGTGGCAGGAGCAGCAGACGTGGAGGGTAGAGCAGTGGCAGGAGCAGCAGACGTGGAGGGTAGAGCAGTGGCAGCAGCAGCAGACGTGGAGGGTGGAGCAGTGGCAGCAGCAGCAGACATGGAGGGTGGAGCAGTGGCAGAAGGCATTGGGGCTAGAGCAGAAGATGGGGTAGTGGTGTTAGTGGTGGTGGCAACAGCAGGGGAGAGGGTAGTAGTAGGGAATGGGGACAAATGATAAGGCACTGCCACCCGAGCACGTTTAGGCCTACTGCTTATCACACTCTCCTCTTCACTGCTAGTAGAATCCTCGTCACTTGGGTGTGGTATAGCCTATATTCTACAAATTCATCACTATCATACATCACTTCAGGTTCCACGTCATCAACATCCTTGTCACTAGCTAGATACATCCAAAATACTATATAGTTCCTCAAGCATGGCATCTTCTGTCAAAGCACATTTCTTACTCAAAGCACGTCTTTTACTCATTATGCAAAGTACCTGCAAAAACACAAGAAATTTACATCAAATGTAAAAAAAATAACACTAATAGCATTGCTGGGTACAAATCACCCAGTATACTCAAAAAAAGACACACGCATTCACCCATCACCAAGTTTTGACAAACACTGAAGCTACTGAGAGGGAGAACCTCCAACATTGCCAATTTGGGTGGTGGCCAACGATGTTGCTAATTGTGTGTGTGTGGTGTACCCAACGATGCCTATCTAGGGTTAACTGCCCACTGGGTTTCTCCTACATTTGATATGAAAACAGCAGTTCTCAAAGTTTCACATTTCCCAGGATCGCACACTGGCGAAAGAACGTCAATTTTTTCAAGAATCCTTAACAGAATTTGAAATCAATATTACTAAGGTACACATGTTAGTTACAGATAATGCTAGCAATATGAAATTGGCAGCTAGTTCAAGTTTACTGGAGGAATCTCATCTGGGCTGTGCTATCCACACCTTGCAACTATGCAAATGCATACAGGACAAACTTTTTAAACAGCAAAGAAGTATCACTGATATTCTTGCTATTGCAAGAGACATTGTGGGATATTTTAACCATTCCAATGCATCAAGGGAATTATTAAGAGAGTTTCAGAATCAGCTCAAATTACCAACACACTCATTGATCCAAGATGTTCAAACCAGATGGAACTCTACTTACTATATGCTAGAGCATTTGGTTGAACAAGAGAGAGCAGTCATCTTATTTTGTGCATCAAAGAAACGCAAATGTTTGGATGATAATCAATGGGAACTAGCTGAAACATTAGTGATGGTTCTGAAATACTGGTGCTCTTCCAATACGTGCTCTACCGTAAAATTTACATTCCAATATATGCTAACTAACGAAAATATCACGACAACCTAACCAATCAAGGGCGTACAATTGACCTAACGATTGGTTAGGTTGTCGTGATATTTTCATTAGTTAGCACATATTGGAATGTACATTTTACGGTAGAGCACGTATTGGAAGAGCACCGAAATACTTTGAAGATATCACAAAAGAAATGAGTAGGTAGCAAAACAGCAGTAGCTTCTCTGATAATACCTTTTATCAGAGTGATGGAAAATTATCTCAGTTATGCTGTTCAAAATGTCAGTGGAATTAAAACCATACTTGGTGATTTGAAAACAACATTCAAACAAAGATTCAGTGCCTGCACAACTAACAAAAAATTGATTCTGGCAACAGTGCTGGATCCTCGATTCAAAATGAAATTCTTAATGAGCAATGTTGAAAAAGAGGAAGCAAAAAGACTACTCTGGGAATCTTTTGTTTCACTCTTGAACTTGAATTGAAATGAATGCACTGGCCAAGAAGGAGACTTGAGAGAGGAGTCAGAAAATGAAAGTAGTGGGCAGGGTTGTTTGGTTTAAACCATGGTTTAAATCATTTTTAAAAACAAAAAAAAAAAAAAAAGTATATGAAGAAGAAATAAAAGAATACAGGCAACCTTGCATTTATATTTTGTGCATGCATGTATTTCCATTAATCTAAACATAACCCCACTTGCATGATGGAGATCTATCAGGGAACTGTCTGAAGATGTGAAGAACAATGCATCAGTGTTCATACCGGTAACTGTCATCTCATGCTGCAGTTGAAAGAATTTTTTCTACTTTTGGACTGATACAGTCCAAATTAAGAAATAAATTAGGAGTTGATAAAGCTTCTAAACTTGTATTTATTTATAAATGTTTTAATAAATAGCTAATGTGAAATAAATTTAGAGGCTATATCTATAAACTTAAAGGCCAAAAAACCATGTTTATTTTTTTTTTTTTTTGGTTTTTATACCAACCCTGGTAGTGGGACAGAGGGGGAGGGCAGTTCAAGCTCATCAACTTCTTCACCAAAGGCTAAAAAAAAATCTAAGATATTTGGGCATTCTTTGACAAGAGTCAGAAACATGAAAAGCTTGTTCAAGAACAAGAAGCATCAGCAATGGAATCAGATTCTGTTAAACCTGGGTGTTCAAGCTCAAGAAAAAGAAAGCACTCTAAAAATATTTCTCTAGTTCAACTGAAACAACAGGAGACATGAAAAAAAATGCTTAAATGAAATTGAGACATACCTAAGCCTACCAGATCTTGCTCATAACATGTGCCCCTTCAAATGGTAGAAAAATTACCAGAACACAACAACAGGCACATTACCAATGTTAGCCAAACAGTATTTGAGTGCTCCACCATCATCAGTTTGCAGTGAAAGACTTTAGTACTGGAGGTAATATTTATGAGCCTGCTAGAAATAAGCTCACTCCAAACATGGAGAGCAGTTGATGTCCTGCCATTCAAATCTCAAATTATATACAGTGGAACCTCAATATACGAACTTAATCCGTTCCTGAGGGTTGTTCTGATATCGAATTGTTCGTATATTGAATCAATTTTTCCCATAAGAAATAATGTAAATTGGATTAATCCGTTCCAGACCCCCAAAAGTTACCCCTTATGAAACATTTTTAAGTCAAAATATTGGTTAATTAAACCTGTAAAATAAGACTTACATGCATAAAATCATACATGAAACCTGTAACAACAATAAATAATGCAATATTATACAAATAAATGAAAATTTAACCTGAACTTTACCTTTGCTGAGGAGTGATGATGGCCTAAGTGGAAGCTGGAGAGGAAGGTGGGGTGGAGGAGGAAGATTATTGTTTGGAAGGGGAGTCACTTTCGGTTCGGATATGAGGGAATGGTTCGTATACAAGGACAATTTTTTCTCGAAAAAGTTGTTTGTATACCAATTTGTTTGAATAGAGATGCGTTTGTATATTGAGGTTCCACTAATTTCACTTAGTTTTTGTTTTAGAAATGTATTTCTCAGTTTTTGGCATTTGTTTTTTAATTGAGGGGTAAAGCAAAAGCAGCATCGTGTGTGTGTGTGTCTAAATATACTCCTGTTTTAGTAAACAGGGGTATAGCTATTTTTATTTTTGAAAAAAGGAGCATTTTTTTTATTTTGAAATTAACATGGAGCAGTTGATGATCTGCCATTCAAATCTCAAATTATATAATTTCACTTAATAGTTTTTACTTTTTAGAAATGTACTTCTCAGTTTTTGGTATTTGTTTTTTAATTGAAGAGTAAAGCAAAAGGAGCCTTTTTTAATTTTAAAATTATCAAATTATGCAATTATGATGTTTTGATAAAAATGATAATTTAATTTAATAAAATGAGAACTTTTTTTTATTTTTCACCCTCCTTCAGATCTTCAGGCCTTATCAATCATTAAGAGTAATAACTAATGTACTTACTTCAATAGTTTCACACTCGGCAAGAATAATATAATATCGGCCGATATACCTCTGACTGATACGGATATATCTGTATTGGCCAAATAGCCGATACCGATATATCGGTGCACCCCTTGTCTTTACGAAAAATATTTTGATGTATATCATATTTTGCATAATATAGATTTTTGTATGCTTATTGTGGTTAAATATTCCAAAGCACATCTTGTATGAGTGGTACTGAACACATTGAGGCAAGAAATGTATCTGTTCTGTTGATACTTGTATTCATGTTTTTGCATGAAATAGATTGTCACTTTTCCCATTAAATGCTCATCTTGCGTAAACATGTTGAAAAAGCAGTTCTATAACAATCATTTTTTTTATTCACAAACCTGTCTTTTGCAGTGTACTGCAGTTCATTTGCAGTGTTGCAATAGTGAATAATCATATTAGAAATGGCAAGTTCCTCAATGAAAACTCGCAGAAATACCAAAATATGGCTCATTGGATAACCAATTGAAATGATATACAGGAGAAAACTTCCTTCCAAAGGTGATGTGCTCCATCATCTTTTTTATTTACTTAAGGAAAAGAAAACAGAGAAGCTACTGCACAAATAGAACAAAAGCTTGGAGACGACTTACTAAATATTGCATGCCAGCACCATATAACTGAACTTATTGCATCCAATGTTTTTGAGGTATGTCTTTGTTCCGCCAGTAGTGGACCTGATATTCCAATATTCAAATGCTTTAAGTCTGCCTGGAACTCCATTAATAAAGAAAATTTTGAAACCTTTCCCATTACTCCAGGACGTGATGAACTGCTTGTTATTTGTAAGAAACATCTAACCTCAACACAAATCCAAGATGGTTACAGAGAGGTCCTGGAACTTACAATCATCTATCTAGGCAATGTACCACCATGTGGAGTCAAATTTCTAAAGCCAGGTGCTTTGCATCATGCCAGGTGGATGTCTTGCATAATCTATGCAATAAAAATTAATCTTTTCTGCTCACAGTTTAAAATGACTAAAGGAACAAAGTGGAATAAAACATTTTGCACAACTTGCCATTAGACACTATGTTCCTGCATGGTTTTCTGTACCTATCGCTGCTTTTGCCCCTGCCAATGATCTTTCACTACTAAAACTGCTGCTAGTACACGAAGACAAAAGCTTGCTTCTGCAGTATCTCAAGCACTTTCTTGCCATCTTTGGTACCTAAGTGAATTTCTTATTTCACTTTCATTCTTTGATGAAGATATTTCCATTGATGTTAAGAGAGACATGGTAAAGGCACTCGACATAAGGGGATCTAAACATCCACCCCAAAAAATAAATTTGAATCTTTCTGCCAATGATATTCAAAACAAGACAGTAGCCAGCTTTGTTACTAGCTTGTCTCTATTTTTCACTAAGCTCAGACTCCCAATAGCCTTTCTTGAGGATGATCCAACAAACTGGAAAAACAGACAAGATTATCAAATGGCCCTTGAGTATGTCAAGTCAATGATGGTAACAAATGATAACTCCGAAAGAGGAATAGCATTAATAAAAAATTTCAATGCACATCTAACTAAGAAAAAGTCAAAAGCACCGTTTCTCCTGCAAGTAGTGGAGCAACATCACCCGCAATTCCCTAATATAAAAAAATCAAACGAAGCAGGAACTGCGAACACAGCAACAATGAGTGGGAGATGGGCACCCATGAGACCCTCCACCTCTGAGTGGTTAATACTCCATTATAGTTGAATATGGAGGGGGACTGCGATAAACTAAAAAAAATTTTGAATATGAATTCAAAGAATTTTGAAACAAGAAAATTAAGAAATTTAAAGTTGAGTGTGGCACCACTAAATATTTATTAATTTTGATAAGTTTTGGTCAGTAACATTTTTTTAATATAGGTAACAATTTCCAAGGTAAGACTTAAGTTAAGATTCAGATACTTTTAAAATTTACTGTATAGTTTTGGACCACCCTAAATTTTATATATATATAACTTGGTTGAATGGTTTGTTCTTAGGGAAAATAGCTTAGCAAGAAATAGGACAACGGAAAGATGGTACATGTTTATTTACAGATGTTTCGGAAAAATTCAATTTCCATCATCAGTGCTAAAAAGTTTACACTCAAATAAAGATAAATGAATATAATGAACAAAAACATATAATATATTAAAATGAACGTGGGAAAATTGGTGATAATTAGTGAGAATTAATGATGCAATTACAGCGTCCATTAAATTAAAATCAAAGATGAAATAATATAAAGTATAAAAGTGTGAACACTAAACAAAATATAAAACAAAAAATAGATCAAAAATGAGGAGGGTCTTACCAAATTATTAACATAGTGAGAGACTAATTGTACAGAGGATTGGGAATGGTGGCTTGTTGAAAAAATCCATATCGGAAAGGATGGAGCCAAGCGGAATGATGGTGGATTTCTTTTCAGTATGAGAGTTTATTTGGCAATGCTTTCCTCTGTACAATTAGTTCCTCACTACGTTAATAATTTGGTAAGACCCTCCTCATTTTTTACCTATTTTTTAACTTTTATATTTTGTTTAGTGTTCACACTTTTATACTTTATATTATTTCATCTTTGATTTTAATTTAATGCACACTGTAATTGAATTATTAATTCTCACTAATTATCACCAATTTTCCCATGTTAATTTTTATATACTGTATGTTTTTGTTCATTATATTTATTTATCTTTATTTGATATTAAACTTTTTAGCACTGATGATGGAAATTGAATTTTTCTGAAATGTCTGTAAATAAACATGTACCCTCTTTTCATCGTCCTATTCCTCGCTATATATATTTTTATATATATATAAAATGGGTGATTACAAATGATCTTGATTTTAAACATTTATTATGAAAAAACTAACAAAACTACAATGAAAAGCAAGATATACAAATAAAGAACTTGAAAAGTCTTATTTACAATCTAGTGAAGTTCAATATGAGCTCCTTTTGTGGCTCTACAGACATCAAAGCTGTATTCTGTTTCCCTGCATGCATTTTGGAGCATATCATACTAAACTTTTCTAACACCCTCACATATCCTTTCCTTCAAATGTTCCAAAGCTGTTGCCATTGGTGAAACAAAAACTTCATTTTTGACACAGCCCCAGAGGAAGAAGTCAAGGGGGGGTTAGATAAGGCAAACAAGCTGGCCAAGGAATGGGGCCTCCATGCCTGATTCAATGATCAGGCATTCACTTATTCAGGAATAATGTAACCTCAAAAGGAGCCACAAAAGGAGCTCATATTGAACTTCAATAGTTGTAAATAAAACAGTTTTTCTTTATTTGCATATCTTGCTTTTTGCTGTAGCTTTGTTAGTTTTCATAATAAATGTTTAAAATCATGAATCATTTGTAATCACCCATATATAAAATTGGAGAAAAAATAAACTTGTAATGCATCTTGCTTCTGATGAATTATGTACCTGAACTTATAGACACAGGAGTGTCTGTGATATAACCAAATGACAAACACAGAAATGACTGCTAAGTTGATCACACATCAGATCATCTTAACAAATATTGTTGCTTCCAATAGTAATGAGCCATGTACAGAAGCCTCATCAATTTAGTGACCTTCTATAATCTATATACATGGCAATGATGATGTGAACTGCCTATACCCTGAGTGAATGCAAGGGCATAGAGGTACTTTGTAAAAAATGGTGAAACCATCCATTTATCTTGTCCTTAATCTATTACTAGGGGGCACGCAATACACCCTTTTTTCTTAGCTAAATAATAGGCCATGGGTTGAAATGTCTTTTCAGCCATAAGTTTGAACTTTCTATGCTTCATATAACCAGATTTTTCCAGTTTGAATCTTCCCTCCTTGTATAAAACTGCTTTTAAATGCCCTTGTATAAACCAATGGTTAACACAGTTTCAAAAATGGCATCTGACAATGATATGTGTCATAAACAGAGCTGTTATTGAGTTCTTAACCACAGAGAAGGAAAAAGTTGGAAATATTCACAAACATCTACAAAATGTTTACGGAGATGCTGTTGTTCATCAAAGCACAGTTGGATGCTGGTCTAAACGTGAGATATCATCAGAGAGAGGGAGAGCCAGCCTTGATGATGAGCCATGCAGCAGTCACCCAACATCAGCTGTAACACCTCACACTGTGCAATGTCCTAACAGCATCATCTGATCAAATTGGCGCACCACATACAAGGAGCTATCATTGGAGTTAGGAATTAGTGAAGGAAGTGTGAATACGATAATTCAGCAACTGGGATACTCAAAAGCATGTTCACAGTTTGTTCCTCGTGAACTGACTGACAAGATCACAAAGCCCAAAGAAAAGAAATTGCTTCCGAGTCATTGATTTGATACGAGACAGAAGGGGATTACTTCCTTTCATGAATTGTGACCAGGGATAAAACTTGGGTACACCACTTTGAACCTGAAACAAAACATCAATCCATGGAATGGCATCACACAGACTCCCCACACAAGAAAAAGTTCAAAATGGCTTCCTTTGCAGGAAAGGTTATGGCCATCTTCTGGGATACGAAAGGGGTGATTCTGGTGGACATTATGAAGAAAGGACAATCAACCAACTCAGAGGCATATATTGCTACCCTACAGAGACTCCAGACACACACAAAGTGAGTTTCACTGGAAAGAAAACTGGAAGACATCCTTCTTTTGCATGATAATGCAGGAGCACAACAGTTTGCAAACAAGAGAGGCCATCACAAAAATGTGCTTGACTGTTACCCCACCCTCCAAACAGCCCAGATATGGCACCTTCAGACTTCCATTTCTTTGGGCCAATGAAGGATGCTATTCATGGAAGAAAGTTTCAGAGTGACAATGAGGTTGTTGAGGAGGTTAAGAGGTGGCTCCAATGGAACCCAGCAGACTTTTACCAGCAAGGAATAAAGGCCCTTGTTTCAAGGTAGAGGAAAGCCATAGAAAAAGATAGAGACTATGTGGAAAAAAAAACTTGTAAAAAGGTACCAGTATGTAACTACTTGTGCACAAAATTTCTGGAACTCACAAGGAAACTTGGAAAGAAAAAACAAAAAAGTGGTGGTCAAAATATATTGAGTGGCCCTTGTAACATTTGTAATGAACAGTGATAATATATACGGGGAATTCCAGGAAAAAATCACCCAAAAATTGAAAAATTTGTCACCACTCTGACCTGGATTTTAATGAAAATTGACATATGGGGTTCTTCCAGGTGCTGATTTCAATGGTTCAAATAAAAAAGTTCTATGACCCATAGTTTTTGAGATATGAGCCCCCAAAATCTTGGGGGCCCCACTTTACCACCTAACTTTAATGGGCAATAACTCTCAAACATCTTGTAGACCTATAAAACTATACATTTTTAGAATCAGCATGAAGAGATCTATTAAATGATACCACATTCAAATGTGTAGAACAATAATGAAAATTTTTCTCCTTTTTTTTTTTTCTTTTTGATACCCACCCCCTAGACACTGAAATCCAAAAAAAAAAAAAAAATTTCATTTATTAAACTTCCATTAATTGTTAAAATAAAAGATACAAACAATAAAAAATGTGGGTATTAAGTTACAAGATATTTTAAAAATTATTGAAAAAGTATGTAGTGACATTTGTATATTGTACATTGAAATTTTGATATTTTTACGCAGACTAAAATAGAGAACTACAAATGATATATTTACATCCTATGTATAACTCATATTCACTCTCTCTCTCTCTCTCTCTCTCTCTCTCAAATGTTTGTTAATTATGCTTATTTTTATTACAGATGCGCTTATTTTGAGTCAAATCATATCTTATTTTTGAGATTTACAATTGTGTATTTTTAGTAATAAAAAATGGTTAGATACTGTGATGATCCTTTACAAAAATGTAAGAAAAATATACACAAGGATATAAGAATGGGGGCATTCCAGGAGAGATCACCCAATGCATGTCACCCACTCCAACTCAGATTTTGATAAAAATTGACATATGGGGTTCTTCCGGGTGCTAATTTCACTGGTCAAAATAAAGTTCTATGACCCATAGTTTTTGAGATATGGGCCCCACTTTACCACCTAACAAGATCTATTAAATGATACCACATTCATATGTGTAGAACAATAATGAAAATCTTCACCCCCTTCTTTATTTTTATTTTTGACCCCCACCCCCCCTAGGCAGTGAAAAAAAAAAAATTCACTTATTAAACTTCCATTAATTGTTAAAAGATATAAGCAATAAAAAACATAGGTATCAAGTTGCAAAATATTTTAAAAATTATTGAAAAAATATGTACATTGTGAAATTTTGACATTTTTACGCCTGCAGACTAAACTAGAGAACTACAAATGATATATTCACATGGATGAAAATAAACAGCAAAAATACAAATTGAACACACATATTACATCAAGTTGATTCATAATTACAGGAGTTTTTTCAACTCATTTTCTGGGAAAACATATTGAATACACATTGTTCCTGGCTTTAAAGTTGGTGTGCTTAATAAACCTAAAATTTTATCTCTTTATGTGGCATGTATCTCTGATTTGTGGAAAGTAATAGTAAACACTATATCCTGATGGGTACAAAAAGCTAACCTCAAAGTCATCAAATTCCTCATTATAGGAATGTACAAATCCCAACCATTTCTGATCATTTAAGTACAAACTATGTACTCTCCTATTTTCGGATTAACTTCAACATTATCTTCACCCAGAAAAGCTTTGCTTATAATCCTCACCTCACCAACTTCTTCAGAAGATAATTCAAATGTTTTTATGTTATTTGCATTATAGGTACAAATCTGTGGAATTTTTGCATTCCTGTTAGCCACATACTTTTTTCATTTTTTTCATATCTGTCACTTACAAATTTTTCCATAGCTTCAATTTCTTCAGAATTTATTAAAAAAAAATTTATACTGTCACTTATATTGTTTGAACAAAATTCAAACATGTTTTCTGGTGTTAATATTTGATTTGCGAATGTTCTCTGCATACTCACTCTGGCTACAGATCTTTTCACTGTACCCCCAATCCCATCACAAGCGCTCTTACCATGGCTTGTGGCAAAGAAATGCCACTCACATTCCAGCCCAAAATCTTCATGTTTACAAATGTTAACAAAGTTGAAACTTTCTATATTGTCCTGCACATCTGTCAGTAAAATATTGTAATTTTTTGATATGAAGGTAGGATTTTCTAATAATAGGTATGAGTGTATTTAAAAAAGTGTAAACCATTGTAGTGTTGTTTTGTATTTAGAGATAAAAAACAATAACTTAAATGTTTTGTTTCATTACTCTCTGGTTCCTTATAATATAACACAAAGGGATGCACTATGCATTGGGTATTTTCCCAATGAAAACCTTGGGCTGCATCCTATACTACAAATGCGTAGTTTTCTGAAAAGTCACCAAGAACTACAGCCGTATGGCTGTTTTTTCAACCATATTGCATCAATCTGTAGTAACCCATTGTTTATATTTTATTTCCTCACATTCAGGATCATTAACACTTTGAAAAGTGAGCAAAAAAATTATTAATACCTTGTTCTTTTGGAGAGAGATTACATATTTGCATCATGCAATTCCTGTGGTTGACATCACACACTTTCTCCATAAGAGTTATGTATTCCAACCCTTTGACACCCAAAGCTGAGAATTGTATTTTGGCATTCTGGTGGTATGTACAATTGTACATACACACACAGACTGGGTACCAGCAGCTCCAGCTAAAACACAATGTCTTGGGTGAAGGCTGGCAAAGCTAGAAAAGCCAATTTGGGGACTATGTGGATTATTTTCAGAGAGACAAAGCTTCTTTCAGATTCATTAACACCAGTCTTTTCTGCACAGATTCTTTATACCAACTTTCATTTCTGATACTCAGGCACAAACGACTAAATGACTTATTACTTATTACTTTTCCATGGGTTCAATTTCAGGAATAATTCCAAGTCTTTGTTTTATATTTCTGCTTTTCAGTTGTCTGAAATAGATTTATAGTTTTTGATATGGTGAATGGAGATAATGTCAATATTTTGAGTTTCCTCTCATAACTGTCAGTAGAATGGAAAGCTTCAACCAGTTCATTCATGAGATGAATCATTGACCTGAAACAAATTCATGAATGTATAATAGCTATAAACAAAACATTACATGTGCATATTAAATTTTTTGGATTATAATATTGATTTCAAGTGTAACAAAATGAGCATTCTTTGAGATAGTCAAATTAAACCAAAAATTATTTTGTGACCAAATGAATTCCAAATGATTTAATGGGTCCATTGATCTCCAATCTTTAGGGAGTTGTGCTTCTAGTTTCTACTATCAAAGGTGAATACCTACGGTACATTGTTTTTTATGCTTCGGTTTTAGTTTAGGTATATTCCTACTTAATAATAGTGTATCATTTCAAAATTCATACCTTTGAGTTTCATGATCCAACTTTGTAGCTTTTGATGGGCTTGGAATCTCAATTTCTAAACTTGTTTCTAGCTTTCATTTTAAAGAACGACGTGCTTTTTCTATTGTTTGAATAGCTTTTGCTTCTTTTCTTGAGGAACCCAAACCATCTGAAATTTTTTAATTAATAAATATTTGACTCCATTTGATATACTGTATATGGACAATAATAATTAATATGTCAACATATTAATTTCATAAGTTTAATAAATTTAATATGTCAACGTATTAATTTCATTAAGTTTTTCAGCAACTGCTGAAAAACTGTCTTGAAAGTAAATGCATTATAAATAAATAAATAATATAAATAAAGTTATAAATATAAAAAGTACCTATCATTAAATACTTACACTTCTTCACTGGTCACAGCAAGACTAGAATTTGAGAAACCTCTTCTTTGGCATTACTTTATATACTTGGATCATATTCATCGCTTTCTGAAATAACATTCTCAGAAGACTGATTGTGATCAGACTCTTCACTTTGTGATGTTGATAGCAACTCTGGTCTCTGGGTCAATAATTTTCTACAGTTGCTACATAGTACAGTAGAAGTCCAAAAATCCGAACGGCTCAGGGATTAGGGCGGTTCGGATTTCCGGAAAATTCGGATTCTCGGGCGGTAACCTTAAAATTCACGTTACAAAGGGAATAAATAAAAAAAGAACATGTAAATATTGCTAATGTAATACAAAAATAAAACAAACGCTTATTATGGACATTCAGTAATATAATTAGCAAACATTGCATCTGTACATATTTTAAACAAACAAACAAAAAAAAAAATCGTAAACATCCATTACACACACGTAAACAGAAACATTTTCATTCACTCAATTCGATCGCATCGTCCGCATCTGACAATCTGTTTGTCGATGGACCACTTTTATCTGCAGACGCATCTACTGGTTTAACTCTATAGCTTCACGTAAATAATTACGTATATTGCCTTGCTTACACCACGTTCTAGGCTCTTAATTATTTCGAGTTTATCACTCAATTTCAACGTAACTTACTTTCTTTTCTGAACACCACGAAGAGGATCAACTTTTGGAGCCATTACTGTACTATGGGTTAGTAAATGTAAAATGTTTACGAATAAATGGACGAATATTTATATGTATACTATAGCAACTTGTTCACAGCGTGGATGTGCAGCAGAGACTGGCGCGAAAATGTTCGCATGCATGAACGAACATAGGTTGCGCATCAGCATCGCTAAATTTAAATTTTGACTGAGTTTTAAAATGTTCGGATTCTCGGGCAGTTCGGATTTTTGGACTTTTACTGTACAGTATTCCTTTGTAGTTTCCACTTACATCAAATCATAAAGTGATTGGCTGATAGAATACTGAAAATAGTTACTTTTTGTCATTCCCTTCAAGCAATTATTATGGACCAGTCTTATATTTCAGGAATTTGATATAGGAGAGGATTTTTATTTTATATATATAACACATTAAAAAGTATCGGCAAACTGTGCTTTTGGAAAGAATTTTCGCACTTTACCATTTTTAAACCATATGTTTATTATTATAATTCATGCACATTACACATTTAATTTTTAGAACATTTATTTTAAAGTGGTAAAAAATACATAATACAGCTATAAGACTTAAAATTAGTGTGACTACCTCCATATTTTTTTTTTTTTTTTTTTCATCATCATTCTGTTAGTACAGCATCAAGTCAATGAGCTCCCTGCGGGTTTCTGGTATAATTTCATTCCATTCTTTTTGAAGAATTTAAAATAAATCCTCTCTCTCTTTTACTCGTAGGTTTATCTTTTTATAATCTAATTCATCCCAAAATGTTCAAATGGATTCAAATCTGGACTTTGAGAAGGGCAGTTAAGTATGATAAACCCCCTCTCTTCAAGGTTGCGATACGATTGTTTTTGACACTGAACTGGGCTTAGGGCACTGATTCTCAACCAGAGGACATGGCCCACTCACTCGCCTTTTAGCATTATGTTAATAAAAAAATTTGCTTATTAAATCTTATATAAACATGATACCAGCTTAGCAACGTGGGAGGTGGGTCATGAGTTATTCAAATCAGCCATAGTAGGCCATCACTTCATAAAGGTTGGGAACCACTGGCTTAGGGTCATTATCTTATTGAAATATGAAATTATGATTGACTATAAAGTTCTTTTGCTACTGGAATGACTACTTTAATAAACAATTGCATAAAAACCAGGGCTGTGGAGTCGGAGTCGTGGAGTCAGTCAATTTTGAGTGGAGTCGGAGTTGGTGCAAATGCTTCAATTATAACCATAGCAGCCTAGGCCTAGGCCTAGATCAATTTTATGAATAAAATAGATTTAACTTAATGTTTTAATATATAAATAATATATAATATATAACAAATATATAAATATAAATAATATATAAATACAGTTGCTTATAATTAATAAGGATTATAATTAATTAACAATTAATAAGGAAATTTAAAAATTTTGTACTAGCAACCCTAAATCTTTTTCAGATTTTTAGATTTCAATTTGATAATTTTGATAAGCATCACAAGAAGATTTAATGGAAATGATCCTTTTTTTAAGAACAAATTCAGTTTAGGTTAGTACATTTTGTTACGGATGTTTATAATAATACAAAAACATCTTATTAATTTGCTAAACCAATAATAATCTTATTTTGTTTAAGTTTCAATCAGTTTGTATTTTAGGATTTATTGTAATTTTTGAATAAAGAGAAAAAAAGCCATTAAGGCATAGTTACAGCCACTAAGTAACCTGATGAGTCATGTGGTAGTGACGAAATGCCTTGTTTATGAATCTCCATTGGCCTAATAAAGCTAATCATAATCAATTTGGCCTTAACATTCCATCGGAGTCGGAGTCATAATTATACAAGTCAGATTTCTGGAGTCGGAGTCGGAATGTTAACATTTTTGGAGTCGGAGTTGGAGTCGGCAAATTTTATCACTGACTCCACAGCCCTGATAAAAACATTGATACATCCACCCATTTTAATTTCCTTTAATGCAAAACACACTACACAATTATCCCCTTACTCTCTTTTTTCACTGCTGGTATAAAGCTAGAGGGTAAAAAAAAATAAAAAAAAATAAAAAAAAAAAAAGTCAAATTATGGTTCCACTAATCTTTTATTATTCTTTCCTAAGTTTCCTTTTCTCATATTTGCCATTTAAAAAGGGGAGGGGTTAATTACAGTTTTGTTGGCTAGCTCAAGAGGTAATAGTGCAAAAAATGTTAAATACCACTGGTATAAAGCAATACACTGTATATTCTTTTCCAATGCATCTTAATAGACCATTTCCAAATATTTCAAATCGTTTCATCACTGAACTCTGGCCAATTGTTCTTCACTCCAATTTTGATGTTGCTTGGCAAAGTTTAACCCTTTCTTCACAATGAGGTACGAGACTACAGTACCTCAAATAATATAGGATGTTCCAGAAGTCACCACTAGTGTTGAAAAATAATCAAAACTTTACAAACCAGTTTTTAATCGATCTGTTTTTTGAAAACTGGTTTTAACCAGTTATGACCAAAAAGTATAGTAATTTTTAAAAGCCACAATTGAAGGGTACTGACTTTAACTCTTAACAAGCATAGCTTATCGCCTATTTTTTGGTCAAAAGAATGCATCATCATATGTATGCATATGAATAAGAAAATGACAACTTTGACATATTTTATTTTAGCCAAAATAATACATTATTCAAACAATTTAGATTTGAAATAATTTTTTAAAATAAAACATCTATACTTAGAAATAAACTTTGTAAAAAAATTATAAAGAATAAAAATAAAATATCTCTATTTTGGAAAAAACATTGAAATAAAATTTTTTAATAAAAAAAACTACCTACAAAACAGAAAATTGACTCCATGTAAGAAAAAATATATAAATTAATTTAAATTTTATCCCATTTTGGAAATGACATCTTAAGAAACAAAGGGCATTAAGGGTCTTATACTGC
Source organism: Bathynomus jamesi (assembly GCA_023014485.1). Classification (NCBI taxonomy): domain Eukaryota; kingdom Metazoa; phylum Arthropoda; class Malacostraca; order Isopoda; family Cirolanidae; genus Bathynomus; species Bathynomus jamesi. Next base: position 92,388 of record JAJOZX010008850.1, on the reverse strand, counting down.
GAATAGGGCTTTAGTCAACTGACTCTACACTACAGCCTACATGATGAGACAAACTGAAGATCGAGTTGCCAGATAGGCAAAAATTATACTGAAGAGCAGTTGCCAGTTTGTCACAATTTAACTTAATAGGTAATGTATTTGAAGTTATTTTTTGTGCGCTGTAGTGCGTAGCTGCACATTCGCGCAAGTTTGAGCCAAATAAAAATCAATCTATAAAACCAGTTTTTTCTTTCAGTTTTCGATTTTTAGGGGAATTTTACAAACGGGTTAAAAATTGGTTTTCAACACTAGTCACCACCCTATCTGAAGTAGTTGTAACCTTAATTTAATTATTGTTTTTTGAATTTTTTTCCAGATTTTAGATCAACCCCAATAATTTGAAGATGGAACATTACACACCATGACATAATTCAAACATAATTCTAAATAAAATAAATTATTTCCATTTTTGACAGTATTTGTTGTTTTATTGGTTCAAAAGTTATAAGCAAAACAAATGGGGCAATGACTTTTGGAACACCCTGTATATTGCCAGCAGCAATTACAAGTACATAATCAGGGTGAAGGGGTTAACCTTTCTTTTATATTCTTTTCCAATAAGGGGACATTTCTTGTACTAATATTAGCAAATATATTTTTTCTTCTAAACATTACTCTTTATTGTATAGGGTCCAATGGGCCATATGGAAGTTTTCTATATTAATAACAATAACAACAACACAGGCCCACGAATGAGAACTTTGTAAGAGTTGTTTTCTTACTAATAACTGATTTTATATAATTCAACTATGCTGATTTTGAAGGTGTCCATTTTTTCTATCACACAAGGATTTCTGCAAACTGTAAGGGAAAAAACAACATAAGGGTAATTCTATGAGAAATAGACAAATGAAGTACACGGTCACCTCTTCAAAATTCATGAAACTTGGTGTGAGGGCTGGTTTAGGTCCAAATTACAAATTTCTGAATTTTTTTGGAAATTGGTCAAGTTGGTCAAATTTTATGGCTTGACCAAATTTTGGTCAAATAAAAAACCAATAATTTTCAAACGTAAATATCTCCGCTCCTAATTGTGGTAGTGTAGTGTCTTAAACGATAAAATATGTAAAATTAACTGTAGTTTCTAAATATGTATCATTTTTTTTAGGGTAACAAAAATAAAATTATGATTTTTTGGGGAAAAAATATATATATATTTTTTTTTTTTTTGCAATTTGGCAGCGAAGATATCATTTTTCGAAAAAAAGACCAGGAATAAAAAATGTTTATTTGATGTATGTACACTAGGGTTGCACCGATTAATCGGTTGACAATCGGTAATCGGCCATAGGCTTTTTTTTGCCAATTAATCAGTTTTCATACTCGGTCATCTTTGTTTATTACATTACAGAAATTGCATCCCTGGTTTAAGAATTTCAGTTATCCTAGACATGGAATGAACTTAAATAATATTTTGCTTGTTTTTTATTAAATATTTTCTACCAATTTGCATTGTTTGGAGAATAATAGGCAGAGTATTATTGAATTAATTTACTCCATTATCACTCCATTTATTAAAACAAAAAAATTATTGTACCTTACTGAACAAAAGAATCCATTTAAGCTTTCCTGTTGCAAAACAAAAGTGGCCTTAACCTACTCTCTAACGATAAACAAAATTTGAGATGGAAACATTGCATAGGGTGCATTTGCAAATAATTTTGTTATTTTTATCTACTTTAAAGTATTTCCATGCAATGCTTGGAGCCATAAGGGCTTTGTTATTTAAATTTGTAACAAAAATGTAAAATTTCTTGGCAACTTTCATTAAAATGCTTAATTTAATCTGTAAAAGAAATTAAAGAATTAGAATATGTAAATAGTTCTAAAAATATTAGATTAATATTAGATAAAAAAATATTAGATATTAGGCCTACGTTTTATATTGTGTGCTCCTATTTACCAGTATAATAGGTATAAGCGGCGTAATTCAGTAACCATATAGTGCTATACACTTATACAGTATATAAAAAGAATTATCGGCCGATTATTTTAGGCCGATTAATCGGTAATCGGCTAATTTGCTTATCGGTGCAACCCTAATGTACACCATAATAAGTAATATAAAGTCAGCTTATCGACGATTATTATGAAAAAAAAATTACTAAAAAAAAATCCTCCAAATTTTAATAATTTTTTGCTCTCTTTCCAGATTTTCAGTATACTGTATACCTAATTTTCTAGTATACGTAAATTTACCTAACCCTTAAAATGCCTCAAAAAACAAAATTTTGTTGTGATCCTATGAAAAAACACTCGAGAAGAATTTTCTGTAACATCAAAAAAGTAAACTCTGCCATGGCAGCTGCAAGCTATGGAATTTTGGAAGAAAATCAATTACTATGCAGCAACTGCTATGTCACAATTAAAAAGAAGCCAATTGTATTAGAACATGTTCAACGTTCATCCAGAGAGCCAGAACCTGCGCCAATACCTGAGCCAGACAGACATACTTAACGAATCTGTGGAGTGAAGCAGTAGCGATTCCACGAATCCACCACCATTGGAAGAATTTGTCATTCAAGACAGGCAATTCAATAAAGATTTGCTCAGCAACAATATTTTACCTTTATTTGATGAAAGCCCTATTAAAACAGGTAATAAAACAATAGAGACTCCATTCAGGACATTTGTTTCTTAATGCCAAATTCGTAGTTTTCTGTTTTTAAATATTAGCATCAGTACTTGAATACATATATACAAAATATTTGATATTTGATTATTTCACGCAACCTAAATTTATGAATTTGTTTTACAGCTGGATTGAAGCCGGGACAAAAACAGATAAAGGCTTCTACGAAGTTGTAGATGTAGAGCTTTCTTTGCAAAAATGTCTGAGTGAACCTATTACTTCTATCAAAGGTACTCAACAATTACATCGCTTCATCCCAATTTCCAAGAATTTGTTGAAGGTTTATCCACTCTCTCAGAGTGCACAGTCAGTCAAAATAAGAGAGCTCATTAGAGTTTCTGCTTCAGTTCAAGAACATAATACTCTCTCTCAATGCGAAATTGAAACAGGCTCTTTTGTGGGTTGTATGTATGAAAATAAACTATGGCTCAGATTAGTCCAGTCCTTTGACTGTGAATATGATGATTTTCTGATAAAATTTCTCCATCCTTCGAGCGTATGTCCCTCATACATTTTTCCTGCACAAGATGATGATTGTCACGTTCCAACAGAAAATATATTTGGGAGTACTGAAGCAAGTTTACGAGGAGGAACAAGAATACAATACATTTTTCCACTTCAAGAATTAAATAACTTTTCAAAGAAGCTAAAATAAATTCTACCGAATGTATACTATTTAAGATTGTCTATATAATATTTCTAAAATTTTTATCTAAGATTTGTGTATCTACTTAAGTTATAAAAATCTTTTCAAATTCTTTTTTCTTATTATTATATTATTAGTGTCTAAAATTTGGATTCACTGGATGAGAATACTGTCTCTTAATTCATTCTCAAAGACTTGTGTACGTGTAGTATTAGGAAGAGTATAAAATACTCTGATAAGCGCTTTATAAATTAAACATTATTATTGTCAATATATTCTGTCCCTAAATATGAAAGAGGTTATGTATGTACAATTGTACATTGTACATATATTTTAAAAGATTTTTTCTCCTTTGGTTTATCTACATGTATTTTTTATATGAATTGAAAATTGTCTTTTTTTGGACCAACAAGTCTGTAATAAATCTTCGTCGTCTGAAAAAAAAATTTTATTACTTAATTTCAAACTCAGTTTTGAGCCTTATAATAAACTATAAGCTGACTTTTTATTACTTATTATGGTGTACATCAAATAAACATTTTTTATTCTTCGTCTTTTTTTCGAAAAATGATATCTTCACTGCCAAATCACAAAAAAAAATAAGAAATTGACATGTTTTCCAAAAAATCATATTATTTTTGTTAGCCTAAAAAAATGATACATATTTAGAAACTACATTTAATCATAATTTATCATTTAAGACTTATTACGCTACCACAATTAGCAGCTGAGATATTTACATTTGAAAATGGTTGGTTTTTTCATTAGGCCAAAATTTGGTGAAGCCATAAAATTTGACCAACTTGACCAATTTTCAAAAAAATTCAGATTTTTGTAATTTGGACCAAAACCAACCCAACCCTCACACCAAGTTTCATGAATTTTGGAGATGGTGGAGTGTACATTTGGCACTTTCATTTGTCTATTTGTCCTGGAATTACCCATAAATATTATTTATTTCAATTTACATCAGGTACCTATTTCGCTTTGTTATACTAATTACAAATGCAAACAACTTTAAAAAGAAAAGATTATTAATGTCAATTACATATTCATCTTTATTTGTCCCGAGTTTTCTCGTAAGATCTATGACTTTTAGTCTCTAATGTACACGCTGTTCCTTTTCTTTTATGTAATAATTCTGGAGTATCCCATTTCAACATCCAGCAGTAATCAGCCATCATGCTGATGTCCCACCTTCCCTGATATCTCTTCTCCATTTCTTTGATGTCTTGGTGAAACCCAAGCATTTATAGGCAGTAGTTTTTAATCAAAATTTTATGAAAATTACTTACATATGTAATATGACTTTTGTGAAAAATCTGTACATGGTGAAAAATATTTTTTTTTTAGAATCAGCATGCGAAAATTACTATACAAGTGATGAAATATTTCAAACAACAAAATCATCACAGGCCTGTGTAATTATTCATCAATGAATATGGGAAAACATTATAAAATGTTGGGTACCTATGCATTTGAAAGGTCTCTTATTAGGTATTACAGTAACAAAAAAAATAAATCCAAAGTAACCTATGTCTAAGTCATTAATGGCATAAGTGTAAAAACCAATTTTCATGAAATTACAGTGTAAATAAATTTTGTCTTTACTGTAGTGAATATTGTTCAGTAATGAAGGTCTCAAATACATTTAAAACATTTTATATGGTTAAATTTTATTTTTTAGTAATATTTACTACTACCGTACCAAAAATAATGCCATCACCTTCAGACATCTACTGATACTACAAAAAAATTCCAAATTTAGCGAACAATTTTGTTCGTAATTTCAAATTTTTTGTTTGTAAATCAAGCCTTTGAACAAAATTTTTTTTGTTCATAACTTCAAAAATTTGTACAGCAAGTTTTCATAAATCGGGGGGGGGGGGGGGGGGGGGGGGGGGGGGGGGGGAGGTGTACTATAAGCTAAACTGTATAGTCAAGCCAATCAGTAGCATTAACAAGCATTTGTAACATTCAGTAGTTACCTAAGATTTAGCTTTAATAATTTTTTTTTTAGTTAGGCCCCTAATTTGTAGCATTAGTTATTGAAGATCCACTTGACCCCATGGAATCAAGTGGGTCACTTAGTTATTTTTCCCAATCTATTACTATACAGCCATCCCTCACTTAACAAAGGTTTGGTTAATGAATGTTCATAACAGAGATTTTTATTTAATACTACTTTCAATTATGAAGGAAATTTCACTATAACAAAGGCAAAGATTTTTTAAATCCACGGCACACTACCATTGGTGGTTCCCACAACACATGGTCTCCTACCATCCCCGCAACACACTTTCACAGCATCAGTGTTCATTGTACGTGCTCACATGTTGCATTCATAATGAAAGTGACATCGTACGAAGTGTTATTGCCACTATTTCATAACCCCAAAATGTCCAAAGCTCATCATCATTACCCAATCCAACGAAGAAGAGGAAGTCAATAACAATAGCAATGAAGCACACTAAAAAATGTGCTAGAAACCAAACTGAATTTTTCCCATACAAAATAGAAAACTAGGTCCTGCTTAACAAGTTTTCACAGTCTTTTTAGGAACATAACCCCTTCATTAAGCAAGGGATGGCTGTACATTCGTCTGTATGTGCTATCAACTTCTATTTTATATACGTTGTAGCCAATGCTCATAATGTAAAAAAGAATGGGGAAAAAAATGATTCGTAATGAACTTCCTTGTCATAGCAAAAATGTAAAAAGTGACCCATTTGACCCCACCCCACCACACCCTCTCAGAATGATTCAGAGAAGGGAGTAAGTAGGTAGTAAAATACCTAAGTTTGCAGATATAATAGTAGTTGCCCCGTTACAAATGTGGAAAATTCTTATAAACCACAAAAAGAGCTTGATAGACTAGTTACCTGGATTAATAAATGGCAGATTAAATTCACTGTTTAAAAATGAATAGTCTTCCATTGTGGCAAAAATAATTAAAACTTTAGTTATGAGATGCAAAGAAACTGGTTAGATGATGTTAGTCAGGAAAATATCGACATAATAGTTAGTAGCAATATAAAATTTTCTAAGCAGTATTTAAAGGCTAGAAATAAGGAAATTAAAATGCTAGGTATTATCAAGATGAATCTTAATTACAAATATTAAAGAAGTCATCTGCGGAGTATATAATTCTTTTGTTAGGCCTCACTTTGAATACTCACTATTGGGACAGGTACTAAGAACATTCAAAAGGAGGACAAGACAGTAATGATTCCCCTACTGAAAACACTGATCATACCAAAACTTGAATACTGCTCAGTTTTGACATCCCCATATAAAAAGGAAGAAACTCACACATTTCACAGCTAAGATTGATGGCTGCAAGGAACTCAACTACTGGGAAAGACTACGTAAACTAAATCTGTACTCCCTGGAAAGAAGGGAGGTACACCATAATCTACATATGGGAAATGATTGAAAAACTAGTACCAAACCTCAAATTAAACCCAATTACCCTCTGAACAACACTGGAAAATAGAAAATGTAGAATGTGTAGGGTTCCCAAATTTAAGGCCCAACAAAGTACCTCTTCAACACTGAAGGAAAATAGCTTGGTTGTCCAGGGGCCAAGACTTTTTAACCAGCTTCCAAAGGACCTCAGAAATGTTACAGGGGTCAAAGTTGAAGTCTTCAAAAGAAGACTAGATGCCTGGCTCAGGACAGTACCAGATCAGCCAGATCAGTACCTGGCTATGTGCCCTGGAGAGCACAAGAGAGCAACTTGCTGCTCCACCAAGCCAGGGGTAGAGGCTGGGCCACAGAAGCTAAGGTTAACAAAGACCCTACGATCCACTCTAAGGTTAGCCCGAGAGAAAGAAGAGAATAAGGGCTTAAGTAAGTAGCAAAACCTATCATTCATGGGTTAACATTCATTCAGAAAAAGAGAGAAAGAAAGACTCACCATCATCATCCACAGGCCCCTGCTGACAAGTCAGAAAAATAATCAGAGAGAATAGGTAAGGGGTGAAGATGAAAAGTAGTAAAATAAGAATGCTTGCAAACCATGCAAACACAGTCTTAACTCAAACACTGTCATACCATGCAAATGACAGACATACAAGTAATGAGAGGATGAGGAAAAAAAAAAAAAGTATGAAGGGTATAACAAAAAGTGGGTTAGTTTACACTATGAGCTATATCTAAATTCATGTCAATGTAAATTTTTTTTTAATATAATTTTATCATTGGCATATCACCTCAGAGCTCCTGTTACTAATTTTTTTTTTTTTAATTTTAAATGACGTTAATATTTTTAAAATGCCTATCTAAACAGTTTTTAAACATACCGTACCAGATGTCCCATTCAAAATGAAACAACTTTGAAACTCTGTAATTTTTAAAATATTAATGTGAGAATGTTGAAACTTTGCCAGTTACTACACCATACGCATAAGTTTTTGTCATAATGTTTCTGGTTTGTTTCAGATTGATTTATGTTTACCCCACAAGAAAAAGTAAAATGTGTGTTATGGATGGCTGAGTTGAAGTCCCTACTCTGGTGCAACGGCGATTCCCTACAACCTTTCACAAGCAACCACCCACCAGAAGAGACCTATATGCATGGACCAAGAAATTTGAGGAGACTGGCAGTGTTCTAAAGGAACACACTGGAGGGTGAACAAGATCAGATGATGATGATGTTGAATGAATACATGGCACCTTTGGTAGTAGCCCAAGAAAGTCCATCCATCATGCCAGTGTCAAACTGCAGATTCCTCAATCCTCATTCAACTGTGCATAGAGTCATGTGCAAGCAGATGCAGCTCTATCCATGTAAGCTTCAAATTGTTCAGCATATAACATGTGAAGATCTTAAAAGTAAACATTATGCTATGCACAATGTATCTAATGTATCTAAATGTTATAATTCACATACAGTATATCATATGAAACTTTATGACTGACTATTTACTGTGTGAACATTACATTGTTTGCATCATTCAATAAAAAATTATAAGGTTTCAAAGTTATTTCATTTTGAATGGGATACCCAGTATAATGGTGGTAGAGTTCATGATGGATGTGGGAGGATTATTGCATTTATCAATTACTTTAAATGTAAAAACGTTTTTAGTAATGTTAGTGATGAAATGTCTACCATGTAATTTAAATCCATTATTACGAGTATTGCTATTATCAAAAATGAACAATGTCAAAATTTATGTTATCAATTTTATTAATGATTTTGAAAACTTCAATAAGCTCCCCTCTTAATCTCCTAGTTTCGAGTGAATGCAAGTCTAACTCTTTAACCCTTTGAGGACCATGGGACATGTGTGTCCCAGTGAAATAATATAAATTGTACAATGATGCAACGTTTCTACAAATACATCTAAATATTTATATAGGTATCGTTTAGTTGTTGGAAAATTAACCCCAAAATGGGTCATTTAAATGACTATAGTTACTAACATATCTAATTGTGAATACCAATAACACCTAAACTTTTAAGTTCAAAGAAACGTATACCAGTCATCAAAGGGTTAATCCTATCTTCATAAGACTTGTTGCGTAGTGACAGAATTGGTTTTGTGGCGCATTGCTAAACCCTTTCCAACCTATCAATATCCTCACACAAATATAGGAACCAAAACTGAAAGGCATACTCTAAGTGAGGCCTGACTTGGGACTTGTAAACAGCAATATACAGTAAAACCTTAATTATCTGGCAAGCTCGGGAATTAGTCCATTCCAGTTGTCTAAATTTTACGGTTATCTGAGGGTACCATTAATCTAGGAAAAAGCAATGGACAATACAGTACTCCCTCACTATATGATCGGGATACGTTCCTGGAAAACTGATCATACAGCAAGCCCATTATAGCATGGGTTCAATGGAAATACGTTCTAGGACTTGTCCAACACCAGTACATAATTATAATTACCCTGTATCACCACCCCAAAAGCATTTTTATAATGAAAAATACACTCGCATACTGTATTAAAAGAAATATAAACAAAAACACCACTGGACTCGGCACCACGCTTGGAAGACATCACTACAGTACAGTTGTATTCACTTCATCATGCTTTTAACACAAGCAATCACTCCACACAACGCACAGAACAGTTACAATCGCGTGGTCAGGCACACGTAACCACAAGTAATCGTTGATGAACGTAAAAGCACTGGGATGAATGCTGGGAAGTACAGGTATACAATCAAGAAGGCCGCCACGTGCATGACTCCAGATTTGAAAAAATTTACTGGAGCACAGCTCTGAATTTACTTTTTTTTCCCTTACACCACTAGATAGGTTAATGATAGTAAACTCTTGAATTGACGACATACCAATTACAAATTGTTTTAGCTAAACATAATAATACAATAATGTACAGTTTATAACTCACCTTAAGTTTATTTATTCATTGCAGCAGCAACAGTGGACAATGTTAGACCTTGCATGTAGCAGAGGTGGGGAGTCGGGAGTCGGAGTCGGGAGTCAGGGCTTTTTTGAAGAGTCGGGAGTTGGTAAAAACGACCAACTCCCGACTCTTTGATTCAATTTCTACATGCCAACAATTTACCAGAATACTACTCTGCCCTAAATAAATATCTTCCTGAACTAATTCTAGATTCACATTTGATTTATTGTTCTGGTAAATCTTAGCAAATGAATTTCATATTTCTATTTTAGGATACTAGGTACCATATAAAAATTAGCAATATATTAATTATTAATTTAATTAGCCCCTATTAGTAATGAGTCATGGGCCTAGTAGAAAATCAACAGTCTTTCAATATTTTAAGCTACAGTGCCCGCGAAAAGTATCCGATCACTCAAGAAAATACAATATTTTCCCTTGATATTCAGAGACACGTAATTCACTTTCTATTTGTTCTAGCGACATCTGGTAACTTTGAGGTTGCTCGCTGATATGAGAGCTATCCAACGTATTCTCAAATTAGTGTTCTGGTAGCCTTCGTTGCGGGTGGCTGTGTCTCAAATTTGTCAGATTTCACTGTTTGTAAATTTCTTGATATTTTTTTTTTTTTACAGAAAGTGGTGTAAATAAAATTTATATATAATGTGTGCTAAAAAACAACTTAAGAGTGATTGTCGAGGTGCTATTGTTGCTTTGCATGCATGTGGGAAATCACAGAGACAGATAGCTAAGGAATTAAACATATCCCAAAGTACCGTTAATTTATGGGTTTCACGGGCTAAGAACAATGGTGGCCTAACCACGCCAGTCCCTAAAAACGATCTGGCAGACCGAGAAAAACAAATTCGCGAACAGACAAACTTATGAAACGTTTAGTATTGAAAAACCCAACAATAACTGCGAAAGAAATAAAATTTAATATGAATAATTTGTTATCTGGTGTTTCTGAACGAACTATCCAGGAGCGGCTCCAAAAAGAACTCGGATTACCATCTCGCCATGCTGCTAAGAAACCGTTCATTAATGAAAAAATGCGTAAAAAACGTGTGGCATTTTGTAAAAAATACATTCATTGGACTGTTGATGACTGGAAGAAGGTTTTATTTAGCGATGAGTCGACATTTTTGACATTCAGAAGTTGTCCAAAAAAGGTTCGCCGGCCTATTGGCTCAAATAGGATGGACCCTAAAGACAATGAAACACCCTCCAAGTGTGATGGTTGGGGTTGTTTCGGTTACTATGGGCGTGGAAACTTATATTTTCTTCCGAAGAACACAACTATGAATGGTGCACGGTATTTAGCAATGCTACAGGATAAACTTCCAATGGCAATGGCAATCCAAAGGACAAAAACATACATGCATGATGGTGCACCGTGTCACAGGGCCAAAATAGTGACAAAATGGATTACTGACAATAAATTTGATATTTTGGATTGGCCTGGTAATAGTCCAGATCTCAATCCGATAGAAAATCTGTGGCTAATAATAAAAAATAAGGTTGAATGCCACGACACTGGCTCAGTCGAAAAATTACAAGAGGCCATCAAAAAGGTATGGTGCAAGGAAATATCAGTGGAAGTTTGTCAAAACTTGATTAAATCCATGCCAAAACGTCTAGAACAAGTCATCCAAACCAAAGGACAGATGACAAAATACTAATATAAGGTTAGTATACATTTAAACATTGTTTTTTATGTAAAAAATACAAATTTCAAGGGTGATCGGATACTTTTCGCGGGCACTGTAAATGAGGATGAAAGTATTTTTATTTGTCAAGTAGAAAAGGATGGTAAAGAGTGTAATGCAAAAATTAGTGCTTACACTGGGAAACATGCTAATGCTCCAACTAGAGCCTCAAACTTGAAACGCCATCTACGAAACAAACATCCCAATATTTATAAGGTTGTAGATCAGCATGATAAGGAAAGAGTCGGGAGTCGGAGTCGGTTTTTAAAAATACCGACTCAGGAGTCGGGAGTCAGTTGTTTTTGGCCGACTCCCCATCCCTGGCATGTAGGCATTTGTTGTGAATTTACTGCCATGTATGCTTGGCCACTGATCAATGGCTTTCTGTGTGATCATTACAGCAGATCTAGTGCCTGGAGCTGGACCCTCCTTCACAATTCTGCACAGCTTAGTCAAATGAGATGGCTTAATGGATCCTTTGTGTTCAACAATGTAACCAAGAATGGAGAATGTCCCTTCAGCTGGTGCTTCACTCCAGGCAGTTGATCCATCTTTATCAAAATGCTTTAATCTCTCTGTGATTCCTTTCCACAGCTGTTCTATATATTCTGTCAGCCAATTTATCACCGAGTCTTTTGTAAAACTACTTTCAGATCTGGTTCTGGATGGTCTAGCACAGTGGTTCTTAACCTTTTTACTACCATGCCCCCTCTAGGAATTGGTCCTTCCCTCCACGCCCCCCTTCAATCAAAATAACATTCTCAATAACTTCTCAATATTAGCCCATGCTCTCGTTAAGAGAATAACAAATACAATTAGAGAAATTCCTGTTTCTAGGGGGGCACGCCCCCCCGGTTAAGAACCACTGGTCTAGCAACTTCAGCAACCTGGTAGTAATCAGAACGTTTCTTGATGTATTTGTAAACTTCATTTAGGATGTAATCCTCAGCTGTTAGTTCCTTTTGCTGCCCTGTGGTATCATGCTTAAATTCAGAAACTACATCATTTGCATTTCCTCCATTAGCTAATTTGGAAATTGTTTCCATCACTCTTAACATAACAGTTTTCCCTCCTTCTTTATAAAATATATTTTCTACAAATTCTGCACTAACTGTGGTTTTTTGAGCTACTTGCAACATAATCTTTGTTACATAGGAAATCAATACATAGAACTTGGCACTAATTTCTTTCTCTTGTGGATTATCAAAAAAAAAACAATTTTCCACAAATCTGTCAAATTGATCAAATTCGTAATTAACCATGCGAGTATCAGATTTGAGTTTTGGTCTCTTAAAACCAATGATATTGTCAAGAACCATATTGGTATAGTCAAGGCCTGATCTCAGATTTGAAGAGTGATTCTGAATAAAGTCTAAAAGCTCACTTAGTTTACAAATTTTCTTCAATGCATCAACGTGGGCTCTGTTCACAAGATGCATTAAGTCCCATCGAAATTTGAAATTTTCTCCAAACAACTTTTTCATTTCATTTTTAAATGGCTCATTGTCCTTACAAAAAGCCCCATCTCCAACCATTCCAGATACCTTGGATTTAATTGCTTCTTCAGATAGTTTCAAGTGATTAGGAGACTTCAACACATCAAAAATTTCATTGGCCAAATAAACTCCTGATTTGCTGCGTACTAAATTTATCCCAGCAAGTTTTACACTTATCTTCTTCACTCATAACTAATACAACTAGCATGCTTAATCCCAAAATTGTTCCAATGTCAGCTGTTATTGTTACTGAAGTTTGTTCTAAGAACCACTTTACAGTTTGTTCTTTAAGTTGATTATCTAATAGCTCACAAATTGTCTCACACGCATGTGTGCTATGATTCAAATTTCCAACCTCACAACCTGACCTATGTAATACAGCTAGAAGTACTGGATATAGAGCCCATGCAGTGTTTGTTTTCATTATGTAGTATAAGATGTTGCCACATAAGTCTTCTATGCGTTTAGTAGTGTTCCGAGAAGATGTTTTCATCACTTCATAAACAGCAGCTCTTTGATGATACTGAAGTTTAATTAAATGTCTCTTCAGGTGGGTTTTCAGATTTCTAAACCATCTCTCTTGATTTTCTCCTTGTTTGCATACATAGGTTAAATCTTTAACATTGAAGTAACCTTTTATGTTAGAATGTTTGTCTGAAGCACATGCTTTGGGGTCTGTGCAAGCTATGCAATATAATGTAAACATTTTATCATCAGAAGCATCATCAATATCTTCTTGATTATCATCATCTTCATCCTCAACAGCTATATCTACATCAGGCATATTAGTGTCACTATTTGCAATGTTTTCCATTATATCACTTGGTACTGAAAATGAATCATCAGCATGCCCTAGATCCTTCTTTTCCACCAATTTGAATGTAGATTTGATCAAATCATTGTTCAGGATTTCTTGTATTGATTTACACTTGCTTAAATGGGCTATGGAAATGTCAAATTTGTTGCTTTTTGCTTTATTAGATTTGGATGCAACACTTGAACTTGAAGGCATATTTTGACTTCTCTTTATTAACCACAACAGCTTGGTGAGTTTCTTTTGTTAGGCGCAAAATTGCATTCAATGTCTTCTGGATTTGGGAATTTTCAAATTCCTCTAAAGCAGTTTTGTTAGTCTGATGCGCAGATTCCTCACTTACCTTTTGTTTCTTAGGTGGAGGAGAAGCACTTTCTTCAGTCTGTGAAACATCTAGTGAAAAAGTTTAATTTTCTAGATTAGCAGTTGATGAAGTTGGTTCATTTTTCTGAGGTCTAGTACTAGCACATTTTGTGAACAAACTAAATGACTGCTTTGCCGTATCTTTGCTGCACTTCATCCTGGTATTTCTTTACTGCAATATCTAAGCTGTGGGCCCAAACTCTGGGACCTCTTGTATTGTAACAAATATTTTTTTTTGGAATTAAAATGTTCCTCCCAGTTTTGCTTCTTTGAATATTTGTTCTTACATTGACCACAAAAGTAACCCCTTTTAACACCCTCACTTTTCTCTCCAACTTCATCAATATTAGGATCCATTATTGATTATTGACTACCTGAAAAAATACAAAATAAGTAAAAGTTAGTAAATATAGTATGGTAAAAGTGAGTAAAAGTAAGTAAATATAGTACAATGAAAGTAAGTAAAAGTAAGTAAATATAGTACAATGAAAGTAAGTAAAAGTAACTGCTTTAAACTTAGTAAAAGTAAGGAAGAGTAAGTAAAAGTAGGTAAGTTAAAGTAAGTAAAAGTAAGTTTAAACTTAACTAAACTTTTCAATTCTAGTCATGGTGGATTACTTAAAACAGCACAAGTAATTATCTGGCCAATTTATCAAACCTGGCCGAGATCAATGGAACGTAGTCCAATCCTGATAATTTTATATTAAAAAAATATACGTTTTAATAAAATTTTAATTATCAAAACATTGAAGCTTAACAAAAAAATAAAAATAATTGTTAAATATGGAATTACCAACTAAACTTAAAATAACTAAATTTGTAATTTAAAAAAATTGGTTTGTACAAGAACGTATATGCAAAAAAATTGCATAATGTCTAGCGGATGAACAAAACCCAAACCCAAATTTACTTTTTCTCATGGTCAAGTTTACTGGAGCAATGCTCCCAAGATCCCAGGAATCTGGAGTCATGGCCACGTGAGACACAGAGAGCAAGCGAGAGAGGGAGATGGTGCGTGAGTTGGCCACGCATAGCGCTGATAAAGGTAACATTGGTTGGCCATTTTGGAAAAGATAAAGGACTATGGACTTGCGCACAGCCAGTACTGCCACCCAGAAAAATTCACTCCCTCCGCTCAATTGATCATAATAGCGAGTCTTGAGATCATATAGACAGAAAAATTGAAAGGGTATGCAAATCTCAGAATTTGCATACCCTTTCAATTTTTATGGAATGATGGTATTGTTCTTGCTAGATATACATATGCATAATTTTAATGAAAAAGAAATGTACTTTAATATTATGTTAATTAAATTTTCCTAAAATAATTATGTAAGACCAAAGTAATGGTCTGAAGTTGGAAAAAAAAAAAAAAAAGTAAACAGCAGTTTAAGTTTTGAAGGCCTCTTAACAAGACAAGTCCCCCATCAAAAATAGTTTTCCTTTACTTACTTTAGCTTCAAATTTTATGGGTAACTTGCATATCTGAAAAGAAAACGAGTTTCACTGCCCATACGTTCGATAAATGAATGGTTTCAGAGATAGCGCTCACTGATGGCCTATTTGCCATATTGGTACTCACGATGTCAGTATCACTAAGATGATACTGTATGGAAATAAAGTAAAATTAAATGTTACCACAAGAAATAAAAAGTACCCACAAGCAAATCTGTAGTGAAAGAACAAAAAACAAGCAAGACAGACTGCATGACCCTCAACCAATTAGCAGTCAGTTTTCTTAGAATCTACGGACTGCACGACCTCAAACCAATTGGCAGTCAGTTTTCTTAGAATCTACTAATCTCAGCTGATTAATTTTTACTTACAATTGGTCAGAAATGGTGGAAGACACCCCCACATATTGAAAATTGACCATTCATGACTTTGTAAATTATATGTTAATGATGTCACACAATGCTTCCAGCATCACGAAGATCTCTGGAAAGACCGAAGCAACGCTTGGAGAAACTCAAGTACTAGATGGGTTAATGTAGATTACGAATAGCAATGGGCCTAACACACAACCCTGATGGACACCACTACCTACATCTAGCCACCCTGATTCCCTACCATTAACAACAACCCTCTGTTTCCTGGCATGAAGCCATTCCTCTAACAAGTTAGCTACCTGACCACATATACTATGCGCTTTAACCTTCGCAATTAATCTTCTATGCAGAACTGTACCATATCGAATGCTTTTTTAGGTATTATTATAGTATTACACCCGTCTAACATCCAGCAATTATTATATATTCATTAGGTAGATTTTTAAATTCTAAGACACTTTTCTTCTATAGCATTTCCGTCGCAAATGCTTCGTTTTCGAGATAAACGTTTTTTTGGTGTGTATCTAGTGTGTGTTTGTACGTTCGTGTGTGTTGATGTCACATGTCTGCCCAATCAGAGCGCTCCATCCATTTTGAATTAGTTTGCTACTGGAATGGCTTCGTGTGACATGTGTTCATTCGATTATTACCGCTGTATTGTCACTTTCTATGAACATTTAGAAAAAAGTGTTGTTTCTGCGTGCTCATGGTGTTCTACCGACAGTAGTGAAGTGTCCACATTGTAAAACGGAGTGTACATATCGTCAAGACCAGAAACTGTGGCGTTATAGAAAAAGTTACGTTGTGCTTAAAACGAAGAAAAGACGGTACTGTGATTATTCTGTCTTAGATTTTAAAGGTAATTCCTGTTTTTCTTTTAGGTTAGGTTAGGTTTAGTTAAGTTAGGTTAGGTTAGGTTAGGTCAGGTCAGGTCAGGTCAATTTTGAAGGTGAAATTTGTTTTTCCTATGGTTTTTGATGTGTTTTGAATGAATCTGACCTTCAAAACCGTCGGAAATGACTCGTTTTCTGTGATTTCCCCCACATTGCCGGCTGGGGGGGGGGGGGGGGGAATCTCAAAAACGAGTCATTTCCGACGGTTTTGAAGGTCAGATTCGTTCAAAACACATCAAAAACCATAGGAAAAACATAAATTTCACCTCCAAAGGGAGACAGGTGGTAATACTATAAATTTACCCTTTTTTAGTCTAAATAAATAATAACAGCTGCTCTATGCCTATCATATTCATGCACAATTTCATTATAAAACTAACAAATTAGTCCAAATGTTTACCAACAATTGACATTAAGCTAATTGGCCTATAACTGCTAGCTAATTTGAAGTCTTCAGGAATAATTTCCACTTCCAGACTTATTAAAATTTTTGTTAATGGGCCTATGATAACGTCTTTCAGATCTTTCAAATGTCTAGGATAAAGCACATCAAGGCCTGAAGCTTTGCTAACTTTTAGCTTATTGATATAATGCGCAATCTCACCCTCATAAACAGTTATTTCATTCAAAATAGTCTTGCTACTAAATGGAATGATATTGTCCACATTGGGGACATTATTTACATCTACAGTAAACACTGTCACAAAAAAGTTATTAAAAATACCCACCATCGGCTGAGTGTCCGAAGCCAAAGCACCATTAGCATCCACTAGAGAGCCTAGCTATGTTATCTTTTATCAGTTTATGATTATTGACATAGTCAAAACTTTTTGGATTATGTTTACTATCTGCAGCTACAAGTATCTCTACATTATTAGCATTCCTAACAGATCTTTTAACCTGATGTCTAAGCTTGATATTGTGAAGTTTCTCACAACCTCCCCCTGATTTTCAAATCACCCTAGGGAGGTTGTGGAGTTTTTCACAAAACCCCCACCCTAATTTTGAAGTCCTATCTGGTTCTTCTCAAGTTTTTCTCTCCCCACAGGAGTCTAGTTAGTAAGCCTATTAACTGTAAAAATCTTGTAACTGCTAGCTTGTATTTGATCTTGGAAGCCTATTAAAAGGTTATGAAACCTGAATAGATTGTGAGATAGACAGGCTGAGATTAATACAGACATGTCCTTTTGGAAGCCAAGGGAGTTTGGAAAGCCTTTAAAGGTATGATGTTAAGTGCTCTAGCTTGTAATCCTTGGCCAGTGTACAATAGAAATAAAGACTTGTAATCCTTATTCCTAGATATTGTGGTGGTGTGATTTGTATTTCACAATCATTATTAACAGTAGACATATATAGAGGTTTTTGAAACTGTGATTGAGTATAGATAGGTGTAATAAATCCAGCCAGGTTAGAATCAGACATCAGACCTTTACTTATTGCCCAGTTTGCAGTGCATGTGGGAGCCCTGGAGTTTCCTTTAGCCAAATCCAGTAATCTGTGATCCCTTCATGTAACTAGCTAAAGAACCGATTATCATTATTATAGGTCACCAGTCACATTACCAGAGTTAGGTTTTGCCCATGTTTGTTTGGCACTGATTATAAAGTTGATTAACTAATGTGAGATAGGTTTGCCATAATTATCAATGTTTGTAATTATTATTTTTTATGTTGGTTATTTATTATTTGTGTGTTTTGATTTCATGAGTAAATTATGTTTTCCAATGATCAATTATGAAGTCATGATTCCAGTTAATATTTGTTGATTAATTGCCTGTTATGTTGTTATTGTGATTAATGGTGCCTGGTGCATGTAACTAATAATCTTGTGTTGTCTAGGCACCCAGTTGGGATTCAACTCACGTGGTGCAGATTCATCAAGCTTGGATTGTGGATCCAATCCAGCAGGAGCTACACAGTCCACTGAGTTGTGTCAACCACTGTTGGCCACTGGGATCTGCTCTGGAATCAGGCCAGTGACCCTAACTCTACTAACTAGCCAGTGTATAAAGTGCTAAGTGTATAAAGAAATTGAAACTCAGGTCATAAGGGGGGTCAAGTTTGGAGGGTAGCTAGGCTGAGACAGAGGTTAACATTCTGTGCAAGTCATTTCCAGTACTTGTCTCCCACTTGCTTTCTATCCTTTCTGCCAAATCTCACTTTAGTGTTATTTGTTTTCCAGAGGTTTTGTTAATTGTGACTCTGCCAGGCTTTTTGTTATGTTTATACTTTCATACTGAATAATTGTTTATTTCAGATATAATAAAAAAAATAAAAATAGTAGTTTACTTCTATTAGGTCTACCTTTGAATTCCAGCCCTTTCTTAGATTCTGAGTGGTTGGTTCTCCTACTCATTGGAGAGTCGGATTTAGACACCTGAACTGGGGGAAATCCTTTACAGTTAACGTGCGAGTTGGACCTGAATAATCTCCTGGAAATAAACCACTGACAAGAGAGGTATTCCTAGATACCAGAGGAGACTACATCTTTACCCAGTCTCTTGACTATCACAAACCCAGAAACGTGAAAAGGTGCTGGGTGGTTCGACAATACAGATACTTGGGGACTACGGCCTACGCAGCCACCACAGCAATATATTTATTAACCCTTTGCTAGATGTTGGCAGCCCCAGCTCCCTTCCATTGTCTGATGGTTCTTGGGAGCTTGAGCTCCCCTTTATGCAGCTTGAGCACTTTTTTGCCTTTCTGGCCACTTTTTTATAAATCTAATTGCCTCATGGAAGGGTTAAAGATAGCTACCATGTCATTGCATTTATTAACCCTTTAACAATGGGTGGCATGCCCGTCATATGAGCACTGAAAGCCTCATGCCAATATAATGGCTTCCTGTCATTAAGGGGTTAGGTCTATATACTCTGTTATGCTCATTCATAAATTCACCCATTTCCCTAGTCCACCACTTGGGCCTACGGGGAATAAACTCCCTTTCGATATTCAAAAAAACTTTCTTTAAATACCTCCCAATGAAAATTTGCATCATTACCTGTAAATAAATCATCCCAGTCTACTACTCTCATCCTGCTTGCAAAACTATCAAAATTAGCCCTACAAAAATCAGGGACTTCTATTACATTACTATCCTTACTGTTTTCTATCAATAGTTTAAACCTAATAATTTGATGATCACTAACTATATCCCAAACTCCCACCTACTTCCAAACCTTTAACTATATTTTTGTTGTTCATCACCACCACATCTAAAATATTGTCACCCTGCACTGATTCAGTGCAACTCAATTCATCTCAAACCCTCAGGTTTACCAGTAAAAGTCTCTTAATTAACGTGAGGGCAGTTAAAGTCTCCAACAACTACACTATCCTGATTATTAATACAGTTACCATGAAGTGTGTAAAATTTAATATTGATATCAAGCAGGATTGGCAAAAAACTGGGTTTTATTAGGCATTTTGGGGTTTTATCAGTTTCTTTCGAATTTTCTATAGCTAATATAAGAAAAGTGTAGAATAAAATTTAAAAACTGGCCTTTAAAATTTTTGTGCTTATATACAGTATTTATTCATTATTCTTGATGATGATTGTTGCCATTTTGTTAGATACATATAGATGATTTTTTTTAAATATAACTTAGATATAATAGCTAAAGCTTAGTATTACCAGTATCTATACTGAATTATTTTTATTTAATACTAAGAATTTAAGAAACCATGCCATTTGTTGCTGGAAGTGGTAGGAAATCTTCTCATGGGTGGGCCGATGTCATACAAGTTGAAGGAAGCTCAAAAGTGAAATGCAAACATTGTGGGATGGAATTAAGTTCTAAAATTGAGAGAATCAAAGCACATTTACAAAAATGTATAAAGAGAAATGAAAATCCTCCAACTCATGATCAAGTTGCATTAAATACTTCATCTGAATTATCATTTGATTCATTTCTATCATCACCATCAGCTTCTGGTGTCTGTCAACAGACCTGACAGTTGTTCTACTTTTCAACCTCCAAAGAAGAAACCTAAATCTTTGTATTTCACCCCATCAAGCAATATTTATAGTACTCCATTGAAGTCAAGATTGACCCAACCTCAGATGACCAATTTTGTCATAAAGACAATAGAAAAACAAAAGAAACTGCTTGATCTACAAGTTGCCAAGTTTTTCTACAGCAATGCAATAGAAAAGCTTTTAATGCTGCTAGCAACAGAGAATATAAACAAATGATGAATCTGTTAAGCAGGGTTGTGGAGTCGGAGTCGGAGTCGTGGAGTCGCACGTTTCAGGGCGGAGTCGGAGTCAAATTTTTACAATGTGTGGAGTCGGAGTCGGAAAATTTTGGACCGACTCCACAACCCTGGTTATAGCCACTAGGTTAAGAAGGGTTATTCAATTTTAAGTAGGACTACTACTGGTTAGACCTTAATTATGTTTAAGAGAATCTTTTTCATTTATAATATATATATATATTTTTTTTTTTTTTTTTTTTTTTTTTAGGAAGAACCGATTCGCCTCTATTTAAAGGGCATATCTCAGCGGAAAAACAAAGAAAAAGTGAGAGGAAAGACAGAGGAAAAAGAAAGGGTGGAGGGGACAGTCGAAGTGGAAAAAGACCAAGGATGACAAGGACTGCAGGGTCGAGCCCCATCATCCTTGGGTGCTAGGGCCGGGAGGGCGCACGTGAAACCTCCAGGAACAAGCACGTACAAACGAGCACAAAGAGCACTCAAGAGCACGAGCTTAGAACCCCCTTGCGGGGTCATTTATATATATTTATATATATATATATTATTGGAAAAAATAAAAATCCCTTAATATGATAATATCTACAAGTCAATATCCTTCTTAATATTTGAATGTTCCCTTATCCTAGAAAGTAACCTGACGATTCATGTGGTGGTGATGAAATGTCTTATTATTATGATAATTATAGAGTGAAACACTAGAGGAGTCGGAGTCGGAGTCGTATATTTAAAATGTGAGGAGTCGGAGTCAGATTTTTAGATTTTTTACAATGTGTGGAGTCGGAGTCGAATTTTTACAATGTGTGGAGTCGGAGTCGGAAAATTTTGGACCGACTCCACAACCCTGCTGTTAAGACCTTGGTATTGTGCACCAACAAGAAAAGACCTAGCAGGAGATCATCTTACTGAAGTACATGATGAAATAGAACATAATGTAATAATACTTCCAACTACTTACCTTTTCAGGTCCCAAATTCATTATGGGATACCCATGCCCAGTTAGATCAACTGTATGCCCTTGACAATTGTTTAGGTTATCATCTTATTTTCGTTGGTTTTAACTATACACTCTTGACAATTGGTTAGGTTAGGTTACTTTTACTGTGAATATTACTGATGAAAATGGGTTTTTCTGGTGTATTTCATGCCGTTTCAATTGATTCTGGCTTTTTTTGCTCACAATTTCCCTCTTCTTCAAAGCTAGAGGGGGTGGGGGATCTCCATGACAGTGCATTTGCACCAAAAATGAAGGTCAGATTCAATTGAAATAGCATTAAATATACCAAAAAAAACCTATTTTTATCACTAGTTTGGGTGAATATATTCTACCAAATCTTTACCTAATCTTAAGATGTCATCACCTAAATTTCAAAAAATTAATGTCCATAACCTACATAATATAATACTTTTCAAGAGTACTATTTTTTGCGCAAATGTTATAAGCAAATTATTATTAAATATACAGGGCTATTCAAAATGATTCATCCGATTTCAACTGAGAATACTTCCATACCTATCAACCGTGCATCAACTGGGCATACACCACATGAAAGAGGAAATCTCCGAGTTTTACAAGATCACCGCAAGAGGGCTCCAAAGTCATGCCATGGCCTATCCTAGCAACAAACAGTCAGTGTGAAAATGGCATCCGCACAGCAGAAGGCATTTTGTGTATTGCAGTTTTCGAGCTGTAAATCGGTAGTCACAGTGCCGGATCTTACACCGTGCGACTTCTTCTTTGGGGGTACGTTAAGGATACTGTGTACGTGCCACCGTTGCCCACATCTTTGGATGAGCTCCGAACTCGCATTGTTACTGCCGTAGAGTCAGTGACAAGAGACATGCTGGAGCTAGTATGGGAGGAATTCGACTATCGTGTCAACGTTGCTCGTGTAACTAGGGGAAGTCACACAGAGCATTTATGAGGTGAGAGACAAAATTTGGACAGTTTTTCTTTTGGTTGATGTATCACAAATCACACTGTATTTGTAACATTAAAAAATATTCTCATTTGAAATCAGGTGAATCATTTTGAATAGCCCTGTAATACAGGACTCCCTCACTATACGATCGGGATACATTCCTGGAAAACCAATCGTACAGCAAGCCCATTATAACATGGTTCAATGGAGATACATTCTAGGACTTGTCCAACCCCAGTACAATTATAATTACCCTATATCACCAACCCAAAAGCATATTTATAATGAAAAATACTCGCATACTGTATTAAAAGAAATATAAATAAAAACATCACTGGACTCAGCACCACACTTGGAAGACATCACTACAGTACAGTTGTATTCACTTTACCATGCTTTCAACACTAAAACAATCACTCTACACAATGCACAGAACAGTTACGATCGCGTGGTAGAGCACACGTAACCACAAGTAATCATTGATGACTGTAAAAGCACTGGGATGAACACTGGGAAGTACAGGTATACAATCAAGAAGGCTGCCACGTGAGAGACAGAGCGAGCAAGAGCAAGAGATGGTGCGTGAGTTGGCCATGGGTGGCGCTGATGAATGTAAACATTGGTCGCCCATTTTGGAAAAGATAAATGACTGTGGACTTGCGCACAGCCAGTACTGCCACCCAGAAAAATTCACTTGCTCCGCTTGATCAATCGTAATAGTGAGTCTTCAGATCCTATAGGCAGAAAAAAGTGTTAAAAAGTATAGATCGTTCTATCGAAATATCGTATATCGAGCCAACGTATAGCGAGGGAGTCCTGTATTTCATTACTATTCATCCATATGCTTGAGACCAATCATCTATACAGCAAATGATTATCAGATTTGAATAAATAATATCAAATAGCCTAGTACTAGGTTAGGTCTATATAAATGATCTAGAGAAGGGCCTATCATGTAAAACCTCAAAATTTACTGATGATACAAAATTAGGCCATAATGTTAAGTCAGTAGCAGGAGCAATGACAATACAAAAAGGCTTAGAGCAACAGCCTGGGCAGATAAGTGCGAGATGAAATTTAATGTTGATAAGTGCAAGGTTATGCATATTAGGCCAAAAAATCCAGAATTTGAATACAATATGAATGGAATTTGAATTAAAAATGATGATAAAGAGAAAGACTTGGGTGTCACTGTGACTAATGAACTTAAACCCTCAAATCACTATGGTAATCAGAAATAAAGCAAATGCTAAACTCAATCTCATGCAGAGATACATTAAATACAAATCACCCAATATTATAAAGCAACTATATATTTCATGTGAGACACCCCTCCTCGAATACTGTATTCGGTATTATTCTACTATTACACCCGTCTAACGTCCAGCAATTATTATATGTTCATTAGGTAGATTTTTTAATTCTAAGACACTTTTCTTCTATAGCATTTCCATCACAAATGCTTCATTTTCGAGATATAAACATTTTTTTAGTGTGTATCTAGTGTGTTTGTACGTTCGTTTGGGTGTTCATTTGTGTTGGCGTCACATGTCTGCCCAATCAGAGCGCTCCATCCATTTCAAATTTGAATTAGTTTGCTACCGGAATGGCTTCGTGTGAGACGTGCTTATTCGATTATTACCGCTGTATTGTCGCTTTCTATGAAAATTTAGAAAAAAGTGTTGAGTTTCTGCGTGCTCAGTGTTCTACCGACAATAGTGAAGTGTCCACATTGTAAAACGGAGTGCACATATCGTCAAGACCAGAAACTGTGGCGTTGTAGATAGGTTAGGCCAGGCTAGGTTAGGCTAGCTAGGTAAGTTAGGTCAATTTTGAAGGTGAAATTTATGTTTTTCCTATGGTTTTTGATGTGTTTTGAATGAATCTGACCTTCAGAACCGTCAGAAATGACTCATTTTCTGTGATTTCCCCCACATTGCCAGCTGGGGGGGGGGGAGGGGGGTTATTTCAAAAAAAGTCATTTCCGACGGTTTTGAAGGTCAGATTCATTCAAAACACATCAAAAACCATAGGAAAAAAATAAATTTCACCTTGAAAGAGAGACGGGTGTAATACTGGACATTTACCCTATATTCAATTTACAAATACTGTATTCAATTTAATAGTCCCTATTTGATACAAGATATTGAAAAACTGGACAAAGTACAGAAACGAGCAACGAGAATGATCCCCTCTCTAAGACAACTGACATATAAGGAAAGACTGGCATATCTAAACATGTTCTCGTTAAAAAGGTGGTGGGTTAAGGGGTGATATGATAGAGGTGTATAAAATGATAAAAAGGTTGGATAAGATAGATTTTGAGTCTTTTCATTAAAGATCATAATAACCAGACTAGAGGTTATAGTATGAAATTATTTAAGCCAAGATATAGAACAAATTTAAGAAAATATAGTTTTATAAACAGAGTAATTAAGTTTTGGAACAGTCTGACAGAAGAAGTATTGACTTCAGATACACTTGATTCTTTCAAAAGAAAGTCGGATAGTTTGATGTCTGCAAGGGACATCTGGTGATAATGTTTAAGCGCGTTTTTATTGCATGAATGGTACTAGTTTATTTCATATATATTATGTGCATTTAGGCGATAGATCCCACAGCTCAACACAAGTGTTATGGGATATAGGGAGGCAACATCTTGGGTTAGGGGATACTCTCTGTCCTTACACACCCCATTTAAAGAGATTCCTTTGCCAAGCGGTACTCCCTATAGTACTGTGAGGTATTGAAAAACTCATGATCTTCACTTGCCCCCACAAACACCTTTAAATGGGTGCACACACATTTCTACATTACTGTATAGTCTTTACAGCCACACACACACTTTTCCTACTAAGTATATATATTATAATGTATATGGTTATAAATTGTGACTTGGTCCACAATTGATATGGACCGTGACTTATTTTTGGTTGGTAAGGTACTAAGGTATTGGTATTGATGGGTACCGTAATGAAATTGACTGATTCTTTGGATCTGATATATTTGCATATCAGTTAGAAATAGATATAGAGTGTAACATACTTGTGGATAGTAGCCTATTATGACTTTGATCCTCTGGATCCAGAGATTCTATCTAGTTTTAAATTGACAATTAATTTGTTTTGTAAAAATTGGTTATTGCCAATGTACAGGCAGTTTTTACATAGTGGAGCCACCTCAATGGGCCGAAGTGGCCCCTAGTATGCCCACTATAAAAATTTCTTGTTCTTATAGTAGTATTTGATGTAATTTATTCAAATCTTATATTAATTTAAGCCTACTATACAATGACCCAAAACATCATGATTTTCAACTTAAATAAAATGGGTTTCAGCTCATTTACACAGCAAATGAATGTCAGATTTGAATAAATCACAACAAATACTACTAGAAGAATGCACTTTGGTATGATTCTGCAGGTGATGACATTTCCTTAAGATTTATCTTATTTTTTAACAGTTTGTGGAGTCTATTGAAAAATTACCATAAAGGTTATTATTTTGGGTGATAATTAATTTGTTCACAAGATTTTCCATGCCAAAAATTCTGAGGAATAATGTTTGGTTGATCTAGCCCAGACCAAATTCTATTTTCATATTCTGCCCACTGTTGTCTAGTAGATTCAGTTTGCTGTTAACCAAGGCACACGGTATGTCAACCTAACTTAATTTTTTACTTAAGCCTCGCCAACAAGGCGTAAGTCAAGTTAGGCTAGTAAATAAGGCTAGAATAGAAAGGGGAGTGGAAGCAAGTGAACCTAGGGTCAGGGCATAGCCTAATTATTCAAACACTGCAAATGTCATTGCCTAGTGCCATATTAAATGATAATACACACCTCAACACCATCAATACTAGAATTACTCGTTAATATTGGTTCTGTTTCCATATTCTAGGCCCTAAAATTAATTATAATCTAACTAATGTCCATTGGACAAGTAAATATATATTTTCCGTAACAAAACCTAATTTCTTCTACATCAAATTGGTAAAATTTCAGCAACTACAATAAGCGAGCATCGTTATGCACCATACTTAGAATCCAACTCTCTATATCGGTCGTAGTTCAAACAGTTATAAGTCTGGCACTAGGTCCAGGAAACCAGTTGGGGAAATCATGATGAAAAACCGATGCATATCCCCAAACGACCAATATTTTTTTTTGCGCAATCATGTACAGTTTTAATAAAAAAGTTTGTCCAGAAACATGAAATTTCTAAGTTCCTAAACATTACTAATTTGTAATTTTTTGTTTAGCTTTGGATATTTTATTCCTTTTGGAGACAGTAAATTCAGTAATATTTCTAGAACAAATTCCAGTTATTACTGATTAATAATTTTTTGTTTTTATGCGAATCTTTTTCTAAATTGTACATATACCCATTTCTCAATGCTCTTTTTCAAGCATAGAATTAAGAAATTAATTTTTAACGTATTGCAATTTAAAGATACTCACAGATCCTCTTCTGACCATGGGACTCAATGAAGATCCTCTCCTGTGAGATCTACTGTGTTCTCAGCTAGGTCTTGTTTTTTGTTGTTCATAGTGGTCCCTATTGTTTCTCTGTAGTCATATAATAGCGGCTAATCCCTCCAGTGTTCGTCAAGTCTTGCTCTAAATGTTACAATATTTCCAGCTATAACTAGTGACGACGGCAGGCTGTTCCAGATATCCACTATTCGACAAGTAAATGAATACTTTCTGATGTTAAGTCGCACTCTTTGTTTAAATGTTGAGTTGCATGAATTCTGAGACTTCTCCGTCGTATTTCCCTGTCAGGATATTGTATGCTTCTATCATATCCTCACGTACTCTTCTATAAGCTAATGTTGGGAGCTTCAGCCGTTTCAACCTTTCAGGATACGACAAGTCCACCATGACAGGGAGCTGTTTGGATGCCCAGCGCTGTATATTTTCATTAGCCTCGATGTGTTTCACCAGATGTGAACACCATACTTCATTGACATACTCAAAGTGAGGTCTGACCAAGGCCGTATATCAAAGCTTGAAGTGCTTTCGTCCAGGTACTCCTTGTTCTTCTTATAAGACCCATGATGGAATTAGCCCTATTTATTTTTTCTGATGTATGCTTGTCAAATGTCAGCTTCTCATCTGTTGTTACTCCAATATCTTTCTCGGATTCCACAGAACCACACCATCATCTTTCATTTTATATGGATATTTGTCACAAGCTGATTTCCTAATTCTCGTAGTTTTGCATTTATCTGGATGGAAGTGAAACAAACAAACAAACAAACAAACAAATAAACAAACACTTTATTTCAGACTCAACAGGTACAAACATTATACAAGAGGTCCATAGACGATTAAGAGATAGTTGTCTAGAGCACTGACTAAGTAGACCAGTGAATCACTGTGCATAATGAACATACAATTGCCTATGCCAATGCTTCCAGATTTGAGATTTATAAAATATATCGTCGGAGACCAGTCCACTAACCATGGCTTCTATTATCTTATTGACTGACTCACCAAGCCTAGCAATAAATCTAAATACAAAGTTGTGTATGACACTGGCACAGTTAGGCACCTTATTGACTACAAACAGCATACTGACAATAGAAGAAGCACCATTTATAAATCTTGGAGTTCTTAATAAACTCCTAAAGATATTATGATATGCAACATATTTTCTCAAATTATGCATCCTGTAGTTTCACTACAAATGAGCTGTATACATTGGAGTACAAAAAGTTTTGAACAAAATCAACTTAACATCTAATGTACACATGAAATTTTCTAACCAAAGTATTTCCCTGAGCATATAATTGTCTACATTGCCTTAGAATATCACAGTCATCTGAAAGACTATCAGTTAGTATGTGGCCAAGATACTTAGTCTGGGTTACTTCTGACAGCACCATACCATTCAATTGAAATTCAGGAAATTTTATATACTTGTAGGCCTTGGTCCTCATAATCATAACATGACTTTTAGCAGGATTATATTTTATGTCGTTATCCTTCCCATACCTTTCACACATCTTCAAAAGTGTGCTGAGCCCTTTTACAGATGGAGAAATAAGAACTAGATCATCTGCATACATCAGATGATTAGCAATCATTGTACCAATATAGCAGCCTATTTTACAGGTGTTCAGCACAACAGATAGATTATCCATATAAACATTGAATAAGTAGGGGGATAATATCCCTCCCTGCCTGACACCATAGGTCACAGAGAATGGCTCTGAATTAAACCCACCTCATCTTACAATCATTGTCTGGTGATTATACCAGAATATTAATATACGGACCAAGTAACCAGCTACATTACGATTTACAGGTTTCATGAATAATTTGTCATGATTACCTTCAAATTTAAATACTAAATGACCTTGCAAATCCAATTAAATACAAGATAAAACATACCAAAGTGGAAACTTTTAAAAAATCAATACGAATTAAGAGACTTCAAATCAGTGGTGTAGTCCGGGGGTAACGCAAGGTAACGGCGTTACCCCACTGGTTTTATTTTACTTTTAGCGTTACTCTACTGCCCTGGTGCTCTGTTCGATGAGAATTGCCAATTCATCCTTAAGAATGCAAAATTAAACTTCGAAATTGTCACTAAAAAGGTAGGAACATGTTCCATGAAACCAGGCACCACTCCTGTAAAACTGTAATGTGTGAGAAAGCCATATGGTCATTTTTGTAGAGTAGACTAAAGGTATCAGGATGTTTTATATTTTTTGCTGTTTCTGCTGAACATTTTTGTAATACACACTCTTTCTAACTATATTTCTTTCTTAACCCCTTCAATTTCAACGTGTTTTTGGGAATGTACTGTACATAAAATGTAAAAACGCTGTAGAATTTTATAGAAACGCTATATAAGAAAAATTGTTGTTGCGTTACCCCACTGAAGAAATTACGACTACACCACTGCTCCAAATGTATTTGTAAAAGTACTTAAATATATTGTTGTACATGCTACTACAAAAAGCAGAGTTTCAAGGTGACAGTTTTCACAATATAAAAAAAGTGTGTAGAATAATTCGAACTGTAGATAGTTACCATAATTGAACTAACTATTTACATATTTCCCTCATTAGCACATACTGTGAAAGTTCCACTTGTGAGAAAGGAATGCTGAAATTTATTTAAAGAACATATATTTATAAATAATAGTAAATACGTACGAAATATAATTAAATATTTATTTAATACTAAAAATAAATGTATTTCAAATGCAATAGTTAAATACAAATTTTATTTCAATGTGTATTTACGTAACTTCAACTACGTTACTGCCCATTTCTGCCTTTTGGTTATATGAAACTAATTTTAGTTAGGTTAATAGAATTGTTAATAAAATTATTATATATCCGTTGAAGAGCTGTGCCTAAAACAATTAAATCAACAATGGTTAAAGCATATATACAGTACATGGAAGCTGAAAGGGACCCAAAAATATTTCGTCGATGGGATATTCTATCGACACTCGAATAAAGTAAAGTAACCTAACCTAACCTAACCTTAAACTTGTTAATAAGATCTACAGACCTACAGAAGCTAAGGCTAGCAAAGACCCTAAGATCCACTCTAAGGTTAGCCCGAGAGAAAGAAGATAGTAGGGGGTTAAAAGAAGAGAATAGGGAGTTAAAAGAAGAGAATAAGGGGTTAAGTAAGTAGCAAAACCTATCATTCGTGGGTTAATATTCATCCAAAAAGAGAGAGAGAGAAAGTCTCACCATCATCATCCGCCCGCTACTGCCGACAAGTCGGAAAAATAGTCGAAGAGAATAGGAAAGGGGTGAAAGATGAAAAGAAGTAAAATAAGAACGCTTACAAACCATGCAAACACAATGATACACACAGACCGTGTATGGAACAAGGAACTCTTCTGGGAAAATCCAATCCACTATAGTCCCAATAAGTAATGGTAAATGACAAACACTATAGTATTTTTTCCTTTTTCATGATGTTAGCCCGACGTGGGCAACGGGTCACTCGCAAAAGGTGGGTTAGTTGAAGTATAACAAAAAGTGGGTTAGTTAGTATAACAAAAGATGGCTTAGTTGTATAACAAAAGGTGGGTTAGTTGAAGTATGACAAAAGGTGGGTTAGTTGAAGTATAACAAAAGGTGGGTTAGTTAGTATAACAAAAGATGGCTTAGTTGTATAACAAAAGGTGGGTTAGTTAAATGTAACAAAACCTAATATAATTTACCAAGTCTTCTCATAAAAGTTCACCTCATTGATAAATGTTCAGTCAAAAATTGACTCGCAGCGCCCTCTCAAGTGAATTATACAAATTACAAAGTTCATTTACCAGTATAAAGTATGAAGTCAAGGTGGATGGATCCGCGTTTGGAATGGCTGGTAATTTCGGATTAGGGCCAGGATTTGTTACATATTGTGCTCCTTATGGTTGTAATAACATATAGATTAGAGTAAAAAAGAACATTACTTTCGGAGAGGTAAGAAGTTGTTTACAGTATGGTAACAGTAATAGTAAATTGTAGTGTATCGTACATTCATTTCATTATGACAGCTCATGAATGAGATGAGGAGGCTTGGTAAATTATATTAGACTATGAAAATGTCCCTGCAAGAAAATGTTATTCCGGCTGAAAGCTTGCGTTGGCTGGTTCTTTAATTCGTTTCTTCATTTCTTTCATGTTCTCCAAAGAAGGCCTAAGGCCGCAGCACATTACGCTTTTATCATTTAATTCATTTTCTTAAGATTATGCGATACAAAACTAAGTATGTACTGTAGATCAGGCCCATAGCCAGGAGGGGGGGGGGGGGGGGTCGAACAACCTCTCTTTGACAGGAAAGGTTCACTTTTTTAACAATAGTTATAACTTTGTGATACTATAATATATAACATCATCCCCATTATAATAATAGCCAAGTTTTGTTTGTTTGTTTATATGTCTGTCTGTTTGTTGCAGAATTGTGTCACGCTCTGAAGGAATTAGATAGGAATAATTAGAAGCTATGAATTATTGTATTACGGGCGGCAATGTGAAGCTCAAGATTTTCATGACTGTGTTCTTTTCTGTAGTTTAGCAATGGGGGAAGGGTTGGGGTGGGCGGAAGGGTGAGGCAGGGGGGAAGGGTGGTGGTGGGGGTAATGGGGGATGGGTGTGGTAATGGGGAGGGGTGGGGGTAATGGGGGAGTGGGTTAGCCCCCAAGTTGTATGAATGGTGAGGAGGAGGTTTTGGGAGATACCAGATTCAGAAATGTTGACACAATGTGAAGCTCAAAATTTTCACGGCTGGGTTCTTTTTTTGTAGTTTATCCTGTCTAACCGTCAGCGAAGCGACGGGAATAATAATAAATATATTTTATAATGATCCTATCCTTTTTTATACTAACAGTGTTCAAGGTATCATTCCTGACTTAATAAGCTTGCTCTTCTCCTACGTTGTCGTTCTCTTGCCAATCGTCTTCTTATTTCTGCAGCAGTCTCCATTTTCGTGGTTCATATATATTTTGCCGTCATTCTTGACGGCACGGGTACACTAGTTTAGTAAATAAACAGTTACATTTTTTTGGCATTTTTTTTTAAACTATACCAGGTCGCTGCACCGAAAGGTCCGCCTTCAGGAACGGAGCAAGTGTGTCACGGGCCCCGGGGCAAAACTTATTTACAGGCCCCCTAACAAAATTTTTATTAGATATTTATATTGTTTTTCTTTGCATTATTTATTTAACATATATTTAAGAATTATGATACTACTCGTACGCATGGAGGCATAGAAGGCAAAACATTATGCAAAATATTGAGCTTTAAAAAGGATACCGTGAAATAAAAGTTTACTTACGACAACATCAGAACTTGACTTTTCTTGCCTTTCTTTCAGTAAATTCATTAATTAAATCCTCCAAGTTAATATTTCTAGCTTTCTTGTTTTTAAGTGATATAATTGAGTCCACTTAATCTTTTTTCATTCATAGAATTTCGAAGATAGTTCTTTATTAGTTTAAGTTTTGAAAACGATCTCTCTGCACTTGAAACTGTCACGGGAATTGTGAGGAACAATGTTATGGCAGTCACAACTTCGGGAAAACTTGAGCGCAAAGTACTATTG
Source organism: Bathynomus jamesi (assembly GCA_023014485.1). Classification (NCBI taxonomy): domain Eukaryota; kingdom Metazoa; phylum Arthropoda; class Malacostraca; order Isopoda; family Cirolanidae; genus Bathynomus; species Bathynomus jamesi. The sequence continues at coordinate 59,381 of JAJOZX010008850.1, read as the reverse complement.
TCTTTAATTAAAAATGAATATAGCCCATGGATTGTCATTTTTTCAATGTCTGTTTTTAAGCACATTCGAAAAGAGAGTAATTGACTTGGAAATCCTGAGGAAATATCATTTTTATATTTATTTACTAGCTTTGTTGCTCCCTCAAATAACTTTTCATCACTCGTTGAAACGACCCGGCCCCCCCCCCCCGGGGTGGTGTTTAATGGCACTGCCCCGCCTGCCCCTGTCCGTCTTTCTACAATTTCGACCCCACTCCTCTTGGGAAGTCCTGGCTATGGGGCTGTAGATACGCGTAGGTGACTCGAGATTAATGTGTAATACAATATATAGAAAAGGTACTAATGCGTTTCGTTGTGAAAGTGACTCTAAGCTTAAAACCGACCAAGTTAAAATCGTAAAATGCTGAATTACACTCGTATAATTATAGCTTTAACTTGTATAGCGCGTAATTCAGAGATACAAATATCGTAAATGCCAAGTGTGCTGAGGTCTTCATAAACCTTTTTCTTCGTTACTTTCCACACACAGTATGTAGACGAATTTTTGGCAGTACCGGATCCGGGTCCCCAATACACGTTTCTACGTTTCTATGTTGAGGCCAACTTCATTGTTTTGCGCAGGACCCCAGCTTCCTTGGATCCGGCACTGATTTTAAGCCTCGAAAATATTTAAATGTTGAGTACGTATAGTTTATCATGGATATATATATATATATATATAATATATATATATATATATAATATATATATTATATATATATATATAATTATTTCTGCTGGCAGATGTTTGCATATTATGTAAACAGTTCTGCGACCAGAAATAATTAAATTTTTTAACAAAGCGTTTGCCAAATATATATTTGCATAATTACAAATACATTAGACATATACGTATGCGCCTCGGTGGTGTAGTGGTTAGCGTCGCTGACTACGAATCCATCGGCCTCGGGTTCGAGACCCGATGGCAGCCGGCGCGCAGCAAAACCCAGCTGTTCATCCTTCCACACAATAAAGAAAGTGGTTGGTAGATAAATGGGTACCCTAGGTGGCCTAGTGGTTAAGACGCTGGGCTGCTGCTGATGGGGCGTGGTTCGGATTCCACGTTAAACTGTAGGTCTAAGGTGGAGTGAAAAGCTTGACTTTCGTCAGAATGAACAATTCGGGCGGAAGCTAACCAAAGGTTATATATATATATATATTTTTTCTTTTATTGGGGATGTTTAACCTCCTTCGCAACATCTAAGGTCATATGACGGAGGGGACCTACAGCTTTACGTGGCATCCGAACCACGGGTCGCTACATAATCTGGGCGCGGAGGACGGTCTCCCATCCAACTACTACCCAGACCCAATGTCGCTTAACTTCGCTATCCTCCGGGAAGCGGTGTTACGACATTGGCCACGACGTAGCCCTATATATATATATATATATATTACAGAAAGGAGGCCAATCAGTTTAATGGTAAAGGTAATCAATTTCTGCGGCAACCAGGAAGAAAATTTGATTGGTCAGTTAATAACTCACCAGTTTTAGATGAGACAAAAAAAAAAGAAGCTGAATTTATAAGTTATTATCGTCCAATGTTTTTCACTAATACTGCTTGAAATGCTGCCGCCATAACTCTGTAGAACTTAGTAATAATATAAGCTATAGTTTTGTCGTTTATTTTCAGGCATTGTAATAAAAGGTAAGTTCATTACTATATATATAGCCTTAACGAATAGTGAAGGAATGACGTTTGAAAATGTTTGTCACTTTTGCATAAGTTTCCGCCTAGGGAGGCAGGGCCTGTAGGTCTCTCACTAACGTGTATTTAAACAAAACATCTTTATTGCGGATCATTCACAATCCATAGCCACTTAACCTAACATACAAGTACAATCTTACGTATTATACGCCAGAGCATTTTTTTAAGCTTTCCCACTGGGCGACAAAGGCAGATCGGGAAGTGTGTGGGGGGGGGGAATTAAGGTAGGGGTGTGCTGCCAATTTCTTAACAACTAGTTCTGATACAGATAGTGGTGTAAATCGGCGAGCGCCAATGGCGCGAGTCATTAAACTAGGGGTTCTGGGGTGAGCGGTAGCTCCCCCAGCGGGGTCCGGGACATAGTCCCGGAAGCCAACGCATTTTAGCTTTTCCAAACAGCATTTTGTAACATTTTGGCAGAAATTATTTAACATATTCTTTATACTCACTAATGACATAATTATCTAAAAATAAACTAATTTTTCATGAAAAAATAAATAAATATTGAAACGACCACTGCTTGTGATACTACCTACATTTTTCTATAAAATCCTGACAAAATGAAAAAAAATTTAGATATAAATAAATTTCTACTTACTGTTAAATATTTGTTAAAAACAAACAAACGGTTCGGTGATCCAATCAAAATTTAACAACCGGTTCGGTGATCCAATCAAAATTTAACAACCGGTTCGGGCGAACCGAACCGAACCGGTCCCAGCACACACCTCAATTAAGGATACTATGGATCCGGATGTTCCCTAATCAGGCCACCATCCCCGTGTGGTCTGAAATAACACTAGCATTATCTATATATAAATAGTCAATGTAAATTTCATATTTACATTTAAGATAAACAGTTCTAATTGTGGCATATGTGCATGTATTATATGTATTTATATGGCTTCCAAGACAACTTCCAAGACAATTCTATTTTTACAAATTTTGAAAATTCCTTGTCGCCCAGTACCCTAAAATTTCATTTACTGGGCGACAAATTTTCTTCACTGGGCGACATTCATGTCGCCCACTCACTAGGTTAAAAAATGCCGTTATACACTGAACTTAATACAAAAATATGGCCAACATAGTCACTTAACCTAGCATACTGGTATGCTGTTTGATTAATTATCCGACAGTTTTATGTATATTGTTATTGCACGAGACATCATTAACTGATAAAGATCATCTGTATAGTAGGAGAAAATAATTATAGCTTAATGAAAAAATCAGAGAAATTATGAAAATAAAAGAGTTTAATAAAAATGCTGATGAATTATGGGAAGCTGAGTTCGTATATGATTTTGTGGAAACTATATTTTAAATTATTAATTATACAACAAACAAAACATCTTTGTTGCGGATTATTCACAATCCATAGCCACTTAACCTAATATACAAGTATCGTACAATCTTATGTATTATATACACTGAACGTAATATAAAAATAAGGCCAACATAGCCATTTAACCTAACATACAAGTACAAAATAAGGCCAGCATAGCCATTTAACCCAACATACAAATACAATCTTATTATAACACAACTTAATATGCATATATAATCTTTGCTACATTACAAAAATAAGGTATTGTAAACCAGCAGTTAGTTGTCTGAACCAAGACTGCCATAAAGGTGAGAGGTACACAATATCTGAAGACAGGACATTGCACAATAACACATTAGAGCTGTTTTGGACCCTAATAATGAAATTATATACATTCTTCCGGATTAACATTTGGCTGGTAGGTAGGTTACGCGTAATAAACATAAAACTGGCACTGCACCATTTTGGTTCCCTACATAGCATACGAAAAATATTATTATAAGCAATAGAGAGTTTATTCATAGCAGTTTTTGTATAATTCCACTACAGATGGGATGTATACGCTGCAGTACAGTAAGCTCTAAAAAGATAAGTTTTAACTGATTCTGATAATTTAGATCTGATAATTCTGATAATTTACAGTAGATCATGATAGGTTAAAGATTATAAATAGTCATATTTAATTTTTTCCACAGACTTATTAATGAGAAGAAGGAAAACATTTGTACACCTCAAACCCAATACTATTTTGTTAGAATATATAATATCGTGGTTAAGCTGTAAAAATTATCAACATGTAAGATGGAAGTCTCGTATTAAAGTCATACTGAAAGCAGAATATGGTATAATAACTGACACCTAAGTGCGTCACAAAATGTCCTTAATTTATGCATCACATATTAAATATATTGTAGTTTTGTATCGTGAACAATTAATTATTAGTCAGTGTTCTTTAAGTTATATAATTATACATATTTTAATAATCCCTGATATATTCTATATTATAGTATAAAATATAATACGTGAATTCTCTTTGAAATATTTTCTGATATGAATAATATCACAGAATCATTTTACAAGTTTGAAAGAGGATCAAATACCATTTCCTCTATGAGTTTAGCATTTATACCAGGAAGAGCCTGCACTATGACGAGGTTGAGCAAGCAGCGAACCAATGACTGAAAACTTAGTTTACGTCATAGATGTTCAAATTAAATAGGTAATACAAATAGAAATCAAATAGATGGAGACAATTAGCACAGAATTATATATAAATACGTGCACACGGCCATATACTTCCTTATTTTGAACAAACCTGAATCGTGTGAATTTTAACTTTTTCAGCCATTACGTGATTTATATCTTCCTTAAAGTTTTTGTTACTGAAAAGTAATAAATTCACTCGAAACGCAGTTAACACTGCAGTAAAATTAAGAGGGAACTACTGCATTTCTCTCAATAAACATGATGCTATTAACACTTTATTACTTTATAATAAAATAAGTTATTTTTTAAATAATGTCTTGTTGTATTATAAAATAGAATATTATACGTACATACAGTATACCTATATATACAAATAGATATATATATATATATATATATATATATAACCCCGCAAGGGGGTTCTAAGCTCGTGCTCTTGAGTGCTCTTTGTGCTCGTTTGTACGTGCTTGTTCCTGGAGGTTTCACGTGCGCCCTCCCGGCCCTAGCACCCAAGGATGATGGGGCTCGACCCTGCAATCCTTGTCATCCTTGGTCTTTTTCCACTTCGACTGTCCCCTCCACCCTTTCTTTTTCCTCTGTCTTTCCTCTCACTTTTTCTTTGTTTTTCCGCCGAGATATGCCCTTTTAAATAGAGGCGAATCGGTTCTTCCCGAACTTAAAAAAAAAATATATATATATATATATATATATATATATATATATATATATATATCATTGATCAAACGTCAAATATTCATAAAATTCAGTTATGTTCAAGCTGTAGGCCATGAATCTGTTTATGTATGCCAGTTCTCGATCTTGAACATATAATATATGTTTACTTTTAGTTCCTCATTGGACCGTGGCCGTGACTTGCAAGCCACAGATTTCAGGTGACCCCACAAAAAAAGGTGAACACTCGAAAGGAATGTGCCAACGTCTCCACTAGAATATTACGCAATGTCCCTCGCAGTTTATACAGAATTGACGTATGTAAAAAATTATTTCACGGTCTGTAGTTCGAACATTTACCAAAGGAATCAAATAAATAGTTTGTAAATTGTGTAAATTAATGTAGAGTATATTTTAGCTTGAGTAATGTAGGCTGCTACTTCGGCGGCTTCGTAAATAGTTTAAGGAAAATTAACTAACTTGAAATTAACATTTTGCAAAATTTGATTATAAAATATAACTGTAGATCGTTTATGACTCGGATAACCTCGATAGGCCCGAGTGGCTTCATGTTTTTCAAATGTAATATAATGAATAAATAAAAATATTCCCCATTGAGCAGGACATCTGAGTCACAGATTCTCCCGTTCACCTACGAATAATTAATCGCCATCGTTTTAACAGAACGTATAACTTTTTTGAGTTCAAATAAAACTTCTTCATCTGCGGAGAAATGCGTGCATTCTAATGTTTGTTTACCTCTAATTAATAGGGTTTTGTACAAGACCATTTTCAAACAAAGTGATTCGTGACGAAAAAAAAAAGGTTTATGACGCATCTTTTCTATTTTTGGCCAACCATACGAGGCAAAATAATAATACGTTGATTATTTAACAAAATTGAATGCAACGTAAGGTCAATATATATATATATATATATATATAGTAAACGCACTTCTTATATACATTTAAAGGATTAACGAATTAATTTCTATCTTATTTACGATTTTGGAGTGTTAGAAATTTATATAATTTTATAAAAAGAATTAACTACATTACACAATAATATTACGAATAATGTATTAACACTTTATGTAGAATATTCAAAAGTGTTTTTAACACTACATTCAGTGTTAAAAACATTATCATGTTGTAAATTATTGAAAAAATTCATACCATTACATTTTACAAAGAAAATAATTATCTTTCCTAAAGGATAATGAAAACCACAAATGTAATTCTTTTAGAACGAGGGTGTCCAACCTTTTTTCATAAAGGGGCCATATTTCAATTAATGACCCACACTGAGGGCCAGAGTGCAAATTTTAGATAAAATTTTATTTTAAAATTAAATTTTATTGAAATAAAATATGACATTAGATAATGAATTTTCAGTATCCGTCAGCCTGGCCTGATACAAATCTTTGGCGGGCCGTACGTATGTTGGACAAACCTGTTTTAGAATATATAATACATTTATTTTCTATTAAATTAAAACACCACAAATTGTCTTACATTTATCATCTTATCAAAAGTCGCACAAACGAACCTTTCTTATCTTTTTAACAAAAAATTGTAAAGAAGCACAAAAATCATGTAAAAGAAGGATAACCCTAAATTAGATCTCTGAGAAGAGCTCTTTGAAGTTTATGAAGAAGAACGGACTAAAGTCATTTCATCGACAAGACCAAACAGTCGACAAGTTATTGTGGGTTAGATTACGTTAGCTTAGGTTGGGTTAAGATAGGTTAAGTTACGCTAGGTTAGGTTAGATTAAGTTACAAAGTTACAGGCTAACAAAGGCTCTAAGACCCATTCTAGGCTAGCCTAAGAAAGTCGGGAAAAATAGAAAAACAAAAATGAAAATAAAGAATACGAAAAACTTATACCAAATTTACACTTATAGACGCATAAAGCTTTCACAAGAATAGTAGTACAGTAGTTGCAAAGTATAGAACAGACGAGGTTCTCCCTCCTCCACCAGTCACTGCTGACAGAAAATAGTTGTGAAAGAAGATTTATAGGAATGTATTGAAAAATTAATGAAAAAAACGGCTTCAGAGTTCATTCACACCATGCGTACACTTATCTCCTGTACCCAGTTACAATATGGAAAAGTGGAAAGTAAAGGATAGCCTGAAACACTAAACTACTTAATCTAATCTACACTATGTGTTTTTTAAGGAAATTTTGTATTTATTATGTACAAGTCATCATTTCATCGTTACATCATTTCTCCGTTGAGTGCCGAAGCCACTGACTTGCTTTTAAAAATTTACTACTTTATCTTTAGTTTTTTTAGTGTCGATTGTTTGGTCTTGTTGACGAAATGGGTATAAGTCCAAGACAAATATATCCACGTGTTGTTGGGTGTTTCTACATAGGCTTTGACCCTTCCGACTAACAAGGATTTTTTTAGCTTCACTGCGTTGTCTATATCTTTACGTATGACTTTACAGTGATTCTGTGTATATAAATATTGTGGCATAATTAATAACTTAGTATCAGTTAATATAAAAAGTTTTGAATTCTAACGTTATTCAAGAGCCGAGGACTGGAAACATGCATAAGCACTTTCCCCTCTTCCTTTCCAACTCCATCGAGCCCTGATCGTGAACCTTAGACTATAGAAAAAGATTGTACACTTTTCACCCTTAAGCCGTTTTCATTTTGTCTAAAACTTGACTTGAAGTCACATTCTTTCGCTGACTCCAAGTCAGATTTGTGGACCAAAAGAACGCGACAACTTGACTTTGTGACGTCAAATGGTAACCATTGTCGGTCTTTGACCTTTTGGGGCCCAGGGCAGGGGTATGATTAGGGCCCCTGTTTTTCCAGGTATTCCCTAGGCTTAGAGCTTATCGTAAGTGACATTCACCTTACTATGGGGATCTAGGGTACGTTTCCATCTACCGTAATTTTCAGGAACTGGAAATTGAGAGTCTAGAAACTTGAAACATTAATTTTATTCATGTGCAAGTATGCTTATTAATTTTACTAGATACAAGCCATAGCTACAACTGAGGAAATGTGAGTCATACAAAAAGTGAATCTATAAGTATTAATAAAAATATCACCCAAAATTTTGCCTTTCATGCTTCTTTTGCAGATGCAAACACTTTAATAATTCTTGACGTGTCCAACTTCCGACAGACATCAAATTGAAAATTGTGTAGATACGCTGCAACATACCAAAAATATCACAGCCATTACTGATAATTTAGCAGCATCACAGATAGCCAAATTGAGAGTATGCTACTGGATGACATAAACTGAGCTTTTATGTTTTTCTCCAATAGTTTTGTACTGCATTCCTTTTACCCTTCATATTGCTTCCATTATCATAACCTTGTCCTCCGCAATTATCAGTACTGAGTTTCAACTTTTACTCGAAGTGTTCCAATAAGGTTTTATACAACACTCACTAACTGTTGCATCAAGGGTTAGAAATCCAGTGAAATGTTCAGTTACTAAAATTCAGACAGATAATTCACAACTGACAATACGCAGTGAAATGGACAATTGCTCTACATGGTTTATGTCTGGTGTACAGTCCATGATCACACCATAATATTTGGCTTGCTGAACTTTCTCAACTATGGCCTGAATTATGTGCTGTCCTATTTGCTCAACTAGTTCATTTTGAATATGCTTGCCGAGGTAATGATCAGAAGTATCTTTTATCCATTCTCCGCACATGTTTACTCAATAGAGGATCAAATTTTACCAAGTCAATTTGGCCGAGCAAAATTTTAATGTACTTCCTCGAAAAGCTAGATTCCGTTCAGACAAATAACAAATAGAAATAATTCTTCTTAGAACATATTTCCAGTAATTCCTTTCCATCACAAGTAACTATCCTGCTATCTACGTCTTATTACTGTAATCCAAGCTTTCAGCTCGTGCCAGGCCTCCATGTTCTTCGTGTGTGCTAATGAATATTCATGATCTCTGTGTAGATAAAACGTTTTTTCAGGCAGTGAACCCACCTTTTGAAATATAAATGTCACGTTTTCCAAAGAGAGCACAGCAAAAGCAAAGAATTTTATATGCAGAGCATGAATAAAAGAAACCATGATCGAATAACTTTGTCTCCATTTTTTTCCAAATGGATAACGTAAGTTTCCTTTGTAAAGTGTCGTGAAACTTTGTTCAAATTATTAAGAGGAAAATCAAATTCCATTATTTGTATGGGATTTCTTTTTACAAGTTTGCATCTTTGTACATCATTGAGTTTTTCTGAAATAATCTTTATAATTTGTGAGAACTTTCCTTGTGGTTTATTTCGTCCAGCAATTTTTCTGAAAAAAATAATGTGTTTACTGTAAACATACATTTTTTTTATTCTACTGACAGATGATATGTAATTTTATTAAACTAGAATTATCTGTCAGTTGTTCTTTCTAAGCGTCAAGCTTTGTGGGCCATGAGATGGCTTGGAGACCTCGTTTTGCCTGGGGCTCCATGCAAAAGGTCTGCCTGGGGCTCCTTGCAAAAGGGCTGCCTGGTCTGCCTGATCTGCCCCTCAAAAGACTGGCCCTGATGTAAACAAAATTCAGTTAGGCTCACTTTTCGCTAGGCCTCCTTCGTAGTTCAAGGGTAGGGTTGCCAGACGTCCCGCATGTGATCAAAAACTCCCGCGTCCCGCTTTGTATTCAAAATGTCCCGCAAAAAATATTTTTTAAGCAAATTTTTTCAGGACGAATTGATTTAGAATTTTCTAGAATTATGTAGGATCCTGTAGAATTCTGTAGAGTAATGTTGAATGTTATAAAACATCCTAGAAATTACATAATGCTTATAAAATGTCGAGTTGGCAGTTTTTCGGCTGTAGTTACAGTATATTGTAAGCTTTGAATTAGTGTGAATCCTGCGATTGCTTTACCATACAACTTGAGAATTTCAGTTATACTTGAAGTCAGAAGATGGAGCTAAAATTTTGAATAAGATTAACAGTTCAGAAAAATATTAACATATGTCATAATATAATTAGCAAAGCGATGTATACTACAATATTTAATATGCTATGATAATTTCAGTATTATTTACGATATTTCACTATTATGTATAATAATTTCAATATTATTCACGATGTTTAATTGTTAAGCATTATTTTAATACAATTTTTCTAATTTTGTTTGTTGTAACCGTTGAAGAAATCTAGTTTCAATTTGGAAAAAAATTTGGTCTTAAAAAAAAAACTCAGAAATTTTTTTTGTCCCGCATGGGCATTTGAGAAATCTGGCAACCCTATATCAAGAGTTAAAGACTTAGCCATTCTTGTGGACACTCAACACAGGGTAGCAGGGTCCTAACTTCAAGATTCTATTATGATTCCAGCCCGAGGTCGTAGGAAAGGAGAGGCCGGAGGGGCACTGGCCCACCCCTTTTTTAAAGTGGGTAGGCTAACAATGGAAACTGGCCCACCAATTTTTCAGCTCTAAAATGAAATTCAGTTCAACTTAAAATAGTGATGCGTTCTGTGATTAAATCACAGGAAATTACTGCTCATAACTTAAAAACGGTGCTCTTCCAATACGTGCTCTACCGTAAAATTTACATTCCAATATGTGCTAACTAACGAAAATATCACGACCTAACCTAACCAATCGTTAGGTCAATTGTACGCCCTTGACGATTGGTTAGGTTAGGTCGTGATATTTTCGTTAGTTAGCACATATTGGAATGTAAATTTTACGGTAGAGCACGTATTGGAAGAGCACCCTTAAAAACATAATGCGTTCCTACCAGGGTTGTGGAGTCGGAGTCGTGGAGTCGCACGTTTCAGGGCGGAGTCGGAGTCGGAGTCGGTAAAAAACTTCCGACTCCGACTCCAATTTCTGTGTCCTGTGTCACCCTTAATTTCTAAATCCTAAATACTAACATTTAGGTTTAGTTTTTTTGTTCAATAAACCTTATTCATTGATAGCCCCTAGATTAAGTTTTTTTAATATTTTTTTTTTACATTTTCAGAATATACAATTAATATTTATTTAAATATAAAATATAAAATATAAAATTTCACACTTAGTGTGGTGGTGATGAAATGTCTTATTATTATGATAATTATAGAGTGAAACATAGAGGAGTCGGAGTCGTATATTTAAAATGTGAGGAGTCGGAGTTAGATTTTTTACAATGTGTGGAGTCGGAGTCGAGTTTTTACAATGTGTGGAGTCGGAGTCGGAAAATTTTGGACCGACTCCACAACCCTGGTTCCTACGCGTTTCTGATCCAGCCTAATATAAGAGTGAATAAGGCCTAGACTGTGGCCTACGTTTGAGCTCGCCGCAGCGACGATAGCCTAGACCAGCGGTTCTAAACTTTTTTCTTCTTCCATACCCCTTGAACTCTTTTAAGCGATTTTCTGGATTTTCGAGACACATGATTTTTACTTTCTTTACGACTGTGACTTGTGGCCATTTGTTAATTGTATATAAAATTAAAACAGTTATATTTTCAGGACCCCGTCGCGTAACCCCTAAGATTCCCTTGCGTATCCCCCTGCCCCCGGTTCAGAACCACTGGCCTAGACCAATATAGGCCCAAAATTACAATGATTGATGACAAGTTCCTTACTTGGGCTTATAAATATGTAAATTTAATCTAGCATAGCTTTCGAACATAAAATAAATATATACTAACATAAACTAATAAAATGTATTTTCTTTTATTTAAGGGCCTAAATAATACAATTAATTTTTTAAATACCTTTGATTCTGCAGACGACAAAGTGTTTGTTTACAAAACAATTGACCAGTGTTGCCAGATGGAATTTTTAAAAATCTGATAAATCTGATTAAAAAATCTGTAGAAATCTGTAGATTTATAATATTTATCTAAATAATAATTTTGACATATTTTTATTTAATTTACTGTCTTAAGGTATTATCAATGATAAAATCTTGTATAATATTTTCTTTATTTTTATAAACTTATATAAATATGGCACTTTAACATAAAAAAAAGTAAAGTAAATGAAAGTAAACAAATTGAATTCCGTTACTTTGTGACAAAGGAAATACCTTTTGGTTATTGCTGTAATAACTATAAGAACACCGGAATACTTCTTTAATTCATACACATAAATGAAACCAAAAAAAATCCTTTTTAGATTTAAACAGATAAATATCATTTTTTTCAACAAAAACAAAAACATTCCATGCTACCATGACGTAGAGGGAATATCAACCAATCAGCGCCGATTAAATGATTTAATCGGCATGTATATCGTAGTCAGAAGCGAGTCGACTCGACTTCTGAAACTGAATACCGAGAACATTTGTGTCCTATTGATTGAGACTGTAGGCCTAATATTTCCTTGTTGTAAATTTTGGAAGTAAATAATAATGATTGCTTGCTGGATTAAAAATCTGTAGATTATGCATAAATTATTGAAAAAATCTGAAAATCTGAATTGCTTCATAAAATCTGTAGATCTACAGATATATCTGTAGATCTGGCAACACTGCAATTGACTGAAGTTTTCTCTAGCCACCTTCAAAGCTGGCTTGGCAAAACTCGAGTCAAATCTAGTTTGTTTTGACGAAAAAATCGCGGTAACTTGAGTTGACTTGACTTCAAGTGGGCTAGACAAAAAGAAGACTGATTTAACAAAACTTCAAGTTTCGTATAATACTTTAGCGCACGGGAGTCCGGACCTGGTCGCTGCACCCCACGTCCACAGGACATGTGAGCCTAAGATGCTGCCGCCCCGCGACATACCTCTATAGTCTATACATTTTCACTTTATAACGTGTTTTTAATTGGACATTAAATTATTATGTATTATTTTTGAATTTATATGCGCGAGCGTAAGATTTCTGGATGATGCAATATGCGGCATGTGTGCGCTAAACCAACGGTTCTCAAAAGTGGGTCCGCGAACCCCTAAGGGGTCCATGAGTTGTGTTTAAGGGATCCGTGAGTTGACTAGATTATATTCAGTAAAACTAGATTATAGTCAGTAAAAAAAGTTCAAGAACAAATATCGCATTAGTTTTTTATATATATGTAATGTAGCTACAAGTGTATTTTATTTTTCGATTGTGTTTTCAACTACAATAAAGTGAAGTTTCTGTAAATGTTGTTTTTTTCCGACCATCTTCTGTTTCCAATTCATGAACTGTGAGTTTTTAGCACAAATGAGTCCCTTCCCTGTTTTTATGCTGGGTTTTTTTTTTACTCCGACTTTGAAGTATAAATCAAGACTAAAAAACTATACTAATCTGGATACCTCAATTTGTCTATATGCTTCTTAATCATAATTCAAAAGATAATTTTTGGGGAGGGGGGCCCCAAAAGTATCAAGATTTTGATAAGGGGTTCGCAGTACAAAAAAGGTTGAGGAACACTGCGCTAAAGTATTATGGCGTATTTTAAAACAGTAACTAGTTCGTTCCAAGATACTGAAACGCAGCAGACTCTCTTTCGTAAATTCATATAGAGAGGGTTGACAAAAATAAATACAGTAGAAACTTTTGGTTTTCTATATTTTTTATTTTATAATAAAAGTCAATAAATAATAACAGATTTATTGAATCAATCTATTTAAAATCGCGTTGATTTCCCCTTTGCTTTATGAAAAGCTGACACACGTTCTGGCATTCCATTGATGAGCTTTGCCATTTGTTCTTGAGGACAATCATCGTGGTGTCTATTTACTTTTGTCAAATCTCTCTAAAGTATTTTTGAGCCATTGCAAACAGGAATTCTGGAGTGATTTATTAACCATTTCCAATGTTTATGCTCGTTCATTCGACGTGAATTGATTGGTTAAACTGAAACTTATCCGAAAACGGAATAAACTTCCAAAATGCCATAATAATAATAATCAGTCAGGAGGGCCAGAAACTGGCATAGAGCCAGAGCTGGGCAATAAATACATTGAATGTATTTAAATACTAAATACTAAATACATGGGAGAAATGTATTTAAATACTAAATACTAAATACATTTTACGAATGTATTTAGATACTAAATACAAAATACATCAATTGTATTTAAATACATTTGTAAATACATTTTAAATACATACAAATTTTAACATATGCATTCACTAATTCATGAATAACAACAATATAAAATGTTTGATAAAGGATGAGTGTACAGATTCGTTGTAGCATTGCTTGCAGCAGAGACTTCGTGTTTACGCAGCAAGCAGGTGCACTTTACCTTATTACCGTCTTTAGATTTAATTTTAAAGTATTTTCCATCAAACAGAGGGTGCACTAAATTGTTATCTGCAGATATATCACTGTTTGATTCACCGGATTTGCTTGTTGAAGCCATGACACGCACACGATAAAGAAATCAACCGCTTTCGACTAAGAGTGGCACACAACTGATTGAACTGACACGTTGAAACATGAACCATGCTGTACTACACTGTCGACGCGTCGTACTGTGCTAGTACAGAACGTGTATTAAACCAGTAAAAGTATTTACATTTTTATATTTTGAGTATTTAAATACATTGTATTTAAATACTCATTAAAGTATTTAAATACTGTATTTAAATACATGAAAAACAATGTATTTATAAATACAGTTCTAAATATACAAATGTATTTAAATACGTATTTAAATACAAATGTATTTAAATACTGCCCAGCTCTGCATAGAGCTCAGACTAATTAATGCGGCCCATTGCTCTAATTCATGTATTATTATTACCAGCATCATCGGAGTTCGAACCCACCATCCCAGTGTTCTCACTCCCTCCATTTATAGGGAAACGGTGCTACCCGCTGATGCTGGCTCCACTGTAGCCTATTTTACGTGGAGTGGATAACGTTGAGCTGTTCATCGTAATAAATTGGTGTTTTTAGCGATGTCACCGAGTTTTTTTAATGGATTAGACCTCATGTGGCGAGCAAGAGCTCTTCGTATTCCCTCTATCATCACTGATGAACATTCTGGTGAAGGATTGACCTCTCGTTTATTTCTTCGCATAAAATTTGGAATGATCTTATCAACATGCGCATGCGCCAAAGTTTGAGCTATCAGCCTCTCAGTTTGATCGCATATTCCAACCAAACGATCACAATTAAATGGTGATATATTACGAGTAACAACTGTATAATATGTACATTAGATAATAGATATCTTTAACACACTATAAATTCTTCCGTCGTGGGACACGTTGTGTTTTCTGTTTGTAATTTAAAAATACGCATAAAATCGTCTCTTCCAATAATTTTTGTGGGTGCTCAGTTAATTCTGTCCACACACACAAACACTAAAGACAATATAATTTCACACACACACACACACACACACTAAAGATAATATAATTTTCAAATTTAAATTTAACTTACATTAAAATAACTTATTTATTTTTCATTATATTTCTGTTCTACTGTTTAAATATAGCTTTTTATTTAATTATTTAATTTTCCCCTTTTTTTTTAACATTCTCCTAAATTAGTTTAAGCCTTGGGCATAGGGCACAGGTCATGCAGGGGGCAGGGTCGTTTGACACGCAAACAAGATGCATCTTTTAGTAAACTCGTAATAAAAGTAAATAAAAATACATAATGAAACCTCTTTTTATGTAGGTTACACGACAGTTTCAATATATATATATAGATTAGCTTTTATATATTAATCAGCTTCTTGTCAAGACATACAAATAAAATTCCAAACTTAAACCTTAAAAGATTTTGCAATTAAAAGCTCACTGGTATAATATTTAAATCTATTGGTTATATATATATATATACAGGATGAGTCAAAAGTCTGGAAACATAGGAACTATGCTTTTCAATGCAAATATATATGTATATTTGCATTGAAAAGCATAGTTCCCATGTTTCCAGACTTTTGACTCACCCTGAGGATGTCATTAGACGAAAGCGCTTGAGCACCATTTTGTGTTTCCTTTCCTTCGTGGTTTTATTCATCATAAATATTTTTCACGTGTTACTTTCTTGAAATAATTTTCATATATATATATATATATACTTCAATGAAGAGGAAATAGCTGTTTTGTTTATCTTTCAAGATAGAAATTGAGACCTGCACAAGTATTCACGAACAACTTTGAGAAAATGTTGTCAAGGAATCGTTCAATTAACGAATTTTTATAAAAGAACAATTACCAAAATTATAAATTTAACATATTTAAAGTTAATTCCTGAATTTCCTTTATTTTCTTTTGAGTTTTCTGAAAGGATAAATTGGCAATTTTGAATAGAGTGGTAACCTTCACATATATGGGTTGCATTTAGAATGCTTTCACCCATTCAGATCAATTCCTTTAGTGAAAATTATTGGTTGTTCCTCTTAACACACACACACACACATATATATATATGTAACATATATATATATACACACACCTCGGTGGTGTTGTGGTTAGCGTCGCTGACTACGAATCCATCGGCCCGGGATCGAGACCCGGTGACGGCAGGCGGCACGCCGCAAAAACCAAACTGTTCATCCTTCCACACAATTAAAAAAAATTGGTTGGTAGATAAATGGGTACCCTGGGTAGCGTAGTTGTTAAGACGCTAGGCTGCTGGTGGGGACGTAGTCCGGATTCCAAGTTACAATGTAGGTCTAAGGTGGAGTGACAAACTTGACCTTCGCTAGGATGAACAATCCGGCCGGAGCAAAAAAAAAAAGTTATACTATATATATATATATAATATGCGCTTCGGTGGTGTAGTGGTTAGCATCACTGACTACGAATTCACCGGACCTTGGTTTGATTCCTAGTGGTTAAGATGCTGGGCTGCTGATCGAGACGTCGTGAGTTCTTGTCCGGGCGAGGACTTTATAATTTCTGATCACCCGTGGTGGGTCGTGGTTCGGATTCCACGTTAAGCTGTAGGTCTAAGGTACAGCATAAAACTTGACCTTCATCAGAATAAACAATTCAAGATGAAGCCGCCCGAATTGTTCACTCTGACAAGAGTCAAGCTTGGTGCTCCACCTTAGACATACAGCTTAACGTGGAATCCAAACCACGCCCCACCACGGGTGGTCAGAAATTACAAAGTCCTCGCCCAGACTCGATATCACGCCCTCCCGATCAGCAGCCCAGCGTCATTACCACTAGGCTACCCAGGGTACCCATTTATCTACCAACCAATCTTTATTGTATGGAAGGATGAACAGCTGGGTTAGCTGCGCGCAGCCTGCCGTCACTAGGAATCGAATTCGCGGCCGATGGATTGGTAGTCAGCGTTGCTAACCACTAATCCACCATGGCATATATATATATATATATATATATATATATATAAAGAGAGAGAGAGAGAGAGAGAGAGAGAGAGAGAGAACACACACACACACACACACACTTGTGAAATTAAGCTGTGTTGATTCGGTAAATATTTATAATAAAAAGAATTCCTGAAAATGAGCCATGATCAACGCACACAATAATATTTTTGGTTATACAACAACCAACATTCCTGGTTAATTCCTTGACAACCAATGTCATTCATGGTTAAGTGAATCATGCACAAACCATGATTTTTCTGCTGCATGGTGATGAACCTAAATTTCTGAAAAGTGTAAAAAGTGACTAATTTGTCAGGATTAGGTTTGGTTTCTGATGTTTTATTCGCGTTACCAAAAATGGATAAAATGTTGCCAATTAGTAATTTTTTATGCTTCTAAGAAATTTTATGTTTCAAGGCGAAATTTTTTCCAAAGCTAGTCTCAAATCACTCAAAAAAGAAGTTTTGGAGACCATTGCTTCTCTTTTAAGAAGTTACGTATCATTAAAAAAGTTATTATATCACCTAACAAAGAGCTTTGATATCCAAAAGAAAGAAAAACTTCCCCTAGAGGAATCCGTCCTCAAAAATAAGTTATAAGTTCTAAATGTAAAAGTTTTTATTTTGAGTGTATAAAAAAAAATATGATTTTCAATTTTTTTTTAAATGGCTTCATATCTTCAAGACTTTTAAACTGTTATTCAATAGCTATTAACTTTATATCCAAACCGATAATAAAACGGGAAGAAAAACACCCCAAAATGGAGAAAATGTGTATACTGTATAGAACTAAAAATCTCAAATGTACTTATACGGTTAACATGAACGAAAATCGTATCTAAAACAAGAGAAGTTATTCAAGCGAATTAAAAACTACAATTCGGAATCATTCGTATTTGGAATCATTAATTTTAAAAACAGAAAATTAAAATAATTTGAAATGGATTAAACTTGAACAAGTATTAGAAAGAGAAAAATAAATTAAAATGGCAAAAAAATTATCATTAGGGAAATGGAAACAAAAAAAAACCCAGCTTAAATGCATTTGAGAAGGAAATATATATACAGGGCGTCCCAAAAAAATGTATACACACTTTAAATAATTATAAAGGCAGTGTTTATTAAAATACATTTCATTTTCAAAATGTAATAGAATCTACAGACATTATTTAATTGTTTTGTCAACGCCTGTTTTCAAACTGACGTCCGTTCTGGTCCAGGCACTGCTGATAACGCGAAGCAATGGAATCGCAAACATCACGAAACATTTCGTTTGGTATTTGTGTGCATTCTCGTTCAATGGCTGCTCTCAATTCAGCGACTGTTGCAGGTTTTATAGCGTAGACTTTGTCTTTTAAGTATCCCCATAAAAAAAAGTCTAGTGGTGTGAGGTCTGGTGAACGCGGAGGGTATTCTACGAAACCCCTTCGTCCAATCCACATCGTGCCAAGTACCACTCGCAATACTCCACTCTTCGGTCCGGATCATCATCATCATCTTCATTAATAGCATGGACTAATCTTGGAATGTAACTTTTCCATTGACAGCGCTTCAAAATGCGTTGGACAGACGATTCTGAAATTCCTACCTCACGACTCGCTTGCCGCACAGATTTTCTTGGACTTTGGTGATACGTTTCCAGTACTCTTTCTTGCTTTGTGGGGCTTGTCGATGTCCGTGGTCTTCCGGAACGCTTCTTGTGGACATTCTGAACAGTTCCATCGGCTTCAAACTTATCTCTAATTCGAGTGATGGTAAGTCGCGTTGGTGGATCTGTTTGAAACTCCCTCCTAAACTGTCTTTGCACTTCAACTGCGTTTTCACACTTCAGTAGCATTTTAGAATGAATTTCCTTTGTTCAAAGCTTAGTCTGACTGCCATTATTAATTCTAATGGGTTTAACTTGGAAAGAAAGAAACATCAATTGAGCTATCAGCTGTTAAAGTGTGTATACATTTTTTTGGGACGCCCTGTATATATATATATATATATATATATATATATATATAGAGAGAGAGAGAGAGAGAGAGAGAGAGAGAGAGAGAGAGCTAAAAAAACAAGACTAACAGCCGAAATTAGTTAAAAATCTATAATTAGCATGTAACAGAAGAGAGAAATTGAACATGTAAAGGAAGGATTCCTTTTTCAAATGTTAAATTCATTAACGATGTTAAGGAAGTCATAATAATGATAATAACCTTAAATACAAAAGGTTTAAAAAATTAAAAAACTTTTTATAAAATATAGAAATAAACACTTAAAAATATTTAAAATTTAACAAATTGATGCAGGATAACAAAGCTTAAAAATGAAACGGACGTTAGTTAAAATATTAACAGATTGTAAAAGACAGACCACCCCCCAACCCCTATTACAGACGGAAAAGCCTATACAGACCCATTAAATATTTTAATAGGTTCCTTACACGATAAATTAATAGTGGCAAAAATTCCCTTAAAAATTTAAGTCCAGAGAAAAAAATTAGCCAAAAAAATAAGCGTTCAAGCTAACTATTAAAAAAGAACCCCTAACCTCTTAATAAGGAAACCCCACTTAATAAAAAAACATTTTAATAAAAAATTCGCCTTAATAAGAAAACTCCCTCTTCCTAAAACGAGCTTCTTAATAATAAAAATCCCCCATAATAAAAAAAAAACCTCTTAATAAAAACCTCTCTTAATTGCTAAAGAGGGTGGAAAGCAAAATTGGCAGCTGAGAACAATGAAATGTCAATTTAAAATCGGCCTCGGATCTTTTCATATCTTGAAATTCAACTGAAATAGAAATATTTACATCAATAAAATGGTTTTTTTTTTTTTTTTGTTACATCATAATTGTGATGTTACAAGGGCATATATATATATATATATATATATATATATATATATATATATATGTTAAACACAGACCGTGCATGGAACAAGGAACTCTTCTGGGAAAATTAAATCCACTATAGTCCGAATAATTCGGACTATAGTGGATTTAATTTTCCCAGAAGAGTTCCTTGTTCCATGCACGGTCTGTGTTTAACATATAAGTTTCTCAGGGGACCATTCTGAGTTTGTGTATATATATGTGTATATATATATACTGTGTATATATATGTATGTGTATATATACTGTGTATATATATGTGTGTGTGTGTGTGTGTCTATACACGTTAATTTAATATATACATTAATTTAACATTAATTTAACTTTGAAAAGATTTATTTCTCTCAAAAGTATTTTAATTGTTTTTGTCGAAAAATGATTTACTGAGAATTTATTTTGTAAATTTAAAGAAATATTCTTCCGGAATTTTATATATATATATATATATACATATATGGGAAGAATTTTACAATTAAACACGTGAATAAATAAAAGATGCACACCCACACAAGGAAAAATGAAAAGCCAAGACTAGGGTGTGCATTATATATATATATATATATATATATATATATATATATATATATACTGGCTGGTCAAAATTATGAGGACACTTGCTCAAACTGCAAACTCAATAATTTTGAATGGCGATGATTGGAGTATGGTATGCGTGAAATTGCGACTTAGCGTCATGTTATTTAATTACACTGACATTTTTTGATATTTGAGAAAATAGCGGTACGTAATGAAATTGGACTCCTTTGCCCCACCAATCGATTCAATACTAATCACTGGAATAGTAGTGGATTGGTAGTATTTGCGTGAATAGAATAGTTTATGATCGTTTGTTTTGGTTATTCCATATTTTAATGCATAAATTTGAATATTTTGGCTCTATGTTTAACGTTAGTTGCGTGTGATTTTTATGTATTCGCGAGTAAATAGATAGATAGCTCCAAAAGAGAAAATAAGTCATGATACACGCGTGGCTGTAATTACCCTTCGCAAAGAAGGCCACTCGGTCCGGGAAATATATACATATATGAAAAAAAATTAAGTCTCACGCAATGGAGTGCAAACGACCATCACCAGATTTCGAGAAAGGGGTAATACCATGAATGAAGGTGGAAGAAGGAGGAAGAAACGAAAGACAACAGAGAAAGAAGACGTGATCGTCGTTAGGAAATCGAAGGCTAATTGCTTTCATACAACCAGAGAAATTGCGGCGGACTTCAGTTCAACATCAAAAAGCAACGCATCAAAGGTTCCTTTTCTAACAAGATAACACCCCAAAGTAAGGGGTTCCAAAAACCTTAGCCCCCCCATTTGCAGCTTACGTGTTTACTTATATCGAAATAGTTTTTAGTGATTATAAAAATATATAAAATTCTTTATTTATTGCAGGTATTAAAATTACTCTAGCTGATAAAGTGATAATATAATGGCTTCTCAATTAATTGGTGATTCGGAGAGGCAACGTGTGATAGATCGCGTACGAGCAATAGCATTTCGGGAAGCTCGTGATGCTGGAGCCACCTTTATAACACGTTCATGGGTTGCCAAAAAGTTGCGAAGAAGTGAGGACTTCGTCAAAAGAAATTGGAATAAAACTTTGGATGAATGTGAAATGGATACAACCAAATCTGGGCGCCCAAATTTGCCACTCTCTCAGGAAACAAAGGACGACATTGAAAGCGGTGCGCGTAAGCGGAAAAACAGCTGTGCTAAACTTTCTAGAGAGATCGAAGTGTTGAGAGGAAAGATCGTTAGTGGTGAGATCATTCGACTGTACCGTCATAGGCAAGGTTTAAAGCCTTCGCATGAACTTCCAAAGCCAAGAAAAATTCAACTTAACTTCGATAACAGAATGTGGTTTGCCCATTATCTTGAAGATTGGGATGTGGATGATTTCATGCATTTAGCTGTCTCCGATGAATTTTTTGTTTACGTAACACGTCGGCCTAACTACCAAAATGATCGAGTGTGGGCCACAACACCAGATGAAATCGATGACAATAAACATTATCGCGAATTATTAAAAAGTCCAGACTGTGTTGGTGTGTTTGTTTTGTTCACTGCAAAGAAGCTCATGTGGGTGCTGAAGCCAAATGGTCAGAGTTGGGATGGACAGTATTTTCGTGATATTATTCTATCCCAGCATATCATTCCTTTTCTAAGAAACCCAAACAATGTTATGGATGTCGATCAGGTCACACTTCTGTACGATAAGGCCCCCTGCTTTAAGGCATTAGCCACTCAACAGTTGTTGCGGAACCGAACCATGAGATCGATTTCTTTGGAAATGAAGAATGGCCAGGAAATTCTCCTGACCTGAACGTCTGTGAACACATTGGATCAGTTATAAAGGACAAGGTTGAATGTCTCTTGTTTCAAGAACCTGCAGCAAATCGATTTTTGAAGGATACAATGACACAACACACTGAAACTGTTTTAGCAAATTTGCGTAACGATCAAGATCTATTCACGTCACTTTTGGCAAGCTACCCAAAGCGAATTCAGGCTGTCTTGGAAGCCAATGGCGGGAACACCAAGTTTTAATTGTTTCTCATTAAATGCAGGATTAAATTCTCTTTTGTAAGGTATGTTTAGTTTTACTGTACCTCTAATGGTTTAGGCCATGGGCGGGGGGGGCTAAGGTTTATTGGAGCCCCGTATACAGCTATAAGACTGTAAAGAATTAAGTTATACCTACAACGAAAGAAGGAACAGCAGATTTTGAAAATGATGACGTGACCCTCCACCCTAATCTCCCATCTCAACCTAATCAAGTTACTCTGGGGTGAACTAGAGAGGAAAGTAAATATTGGGGGTACAGTCCCCCTTCCGAGATGTGGAAGCAACGCAGTCCCTCTTTCTCCTCCACTCTCACTCCCTCCCTCTCTTCCTCCCCCTCTCAGGTGTTGTATTTTATTTATATATTATTCCTAAATTTAGGGAATAGAGTACTTAGGTTATTTCACAGACGTGGGATACTTTAAAAACTTTCACTCATAGGATTTTGATGTGGCCATGTTATAGTTAAAGTGTAAGATAAGTTGTAGTATCGACTTTTCCTCCAGGCAATAACATTTCTGTTTGAAGTCCATGCATCGTCAACAAATGATTGTCCAGAAAAAGGTCTATCCATGGAGAGAGAATGATAACATAGTTCAATTTTTTTATTACAAAAATAGACATGAATCAATTAAATTTAGGGATTTTCTTAAGAACATACAAAACATAATGTTCAAATTATAAGGAACTGACAATTGTTCAAGTAAATAAATATATATTTACTACATCACCACAATCATAACATTATTATACACAACTACTCAATACTTGGTCCACCCTCCATTATTATTAATGACCTCTCGTAGCCTATTTGGAACAGATGCCACGTGATTGTAGATGACTTGTGGGTTCCTGCGGAACACACACACACACATTTAATCTGGTGTTTTGATATTGTCTGTTACACATGGACTGGAAAAGGATCGTCAAAACGAAGCGTTAATTAAGGAGTTTTCACGCATTTTTTTTTTTACCTTACATATATAATATATTTCGTCGCTGAGTTCAAATTACAGTTTAAAATTATATTATATTCGAACCGTAATCTGACACCCCGAATTACAGTGTCCTTCGAATTTTGGAATTATTCGTGATGCAATACTTTTTGTCATATTGTGATTCGATATTAACACTTACAAATAAGTGTTGTATTCCTCTACATTATGATGCTTAATTTCAGCTATTGTGGAATTTCATGTAGACGGTTTGATCTCGTAATATCGTCGTTTTTGGTGTATTATTTAAAAGAGAAACAAGATTATTGATATACACGAACATTCTTGGAAGTTGTTAATATATTTTTGAGTATTTATAGAGGAAGTTTTATTAAAAATTAAATGCGTGAGTGGATGAGTCAGTCAGTTATTATTTAAAAGAAGGAATGGATAAGGAGGGGAAGATAAAAGGAAAGAAGCAAAAACACAAATGACAGAAGTAGTTGATAGGGTGGGAGGAATGAGACATGGGAGGAGGTAATAATCGGGGAGCAGGGGGGGAAGAGAAGGGTCATGTATTAGCATGAGGTGAAGAGGAAGGAAAAAGGAAAATAAAAACGAAAGTAAATAGAAAGAAAATAACGAGGAGGCAAGAGGAGGGAACAGAGAGAGAGGAGAGGGGATAGGACGAGACGGGGGTGCGGATAGCGAGAGGGAGAGGAGGAGGAAGAGAGGGAGGGAGTGGGGTTGGGGGAGAAAGAGGGACTGAGTTGTTTCCACATCTCGTAGAGGGTTATACCATAACTATAGGATGACCAGATTTTTGCGATCCCAATGCGGGACGGATCCATTGGTACACTAATATACTTGTATGATATCTCGATAACACTCCAGAGGTCAACCAATACCTTTTAAAAGCATTTTGCAGCACTCTATAGGCATTTTACTTTATCTTTCAAAGATATATAACGGACAAATAATTGTACTACCAAACAGTAATTTTATATAGTTTACTTACCTTACACTTTTTTTCTCTTCATCAAAATCTTTACTCTGTAAAAACGTTGTCAAAGGCCTACTTGATGAAGCGCAGGCATCAGCTTGTTTATGCTTAGTAGAGTTTAAATGACGTTTAATGTCACATTTCCCACCACTTGCAATTGAAAAAGTAGAAAAACATTTAATCCATCTCACCATGCTCTCACTCTTTGCTTTTTTAATAAAAGGATATTCTTTTTCTAAATCTTCATTGAAAGTGCACTTTCTTTTTGAAGTCATTTTTAAAATGTATGGGTACTCTGACAATTAAATAACACGTCAACACCATTATAATTCAAAATTTTAACTGACGAGCGTCGGTCGCCGAGGTCTGTCGTACTGGAGGTTTCAAAAATGTTTTAAAACGTTTATGAGGGGATGCGCGGATGCCAGATCTACGATAATGAATACAAATTACATTTCATTTGTACGAAAATTGCATAAATACAAGAATGCGGGACATTGCATTGTCCCGCATTGGTCAATGTTTTTTGCGGGACAGTCCTGCAAAATGCAGGATGTCTGGTCATCCTAGACCTATACACCGTCACCGTCCGTAGGGTGGATCGATTTTACATTTTTTTCGATTTCCATATTCTAATAGAGACAAACATTTGCGCATGCATGAGAAAATAGCCTCTGCAAAATCTTAGCTTAATAGGTAATCATCTTCTGCCCCCGGCAGAGCGATGAAAATCATATTTTAGTAGTCAAAAACGTATTTTTCTTATAATTTTTAAAATATTTCAATATGCATCAAAATTATTCCTAATAACTATAAAGTCGATGAAAAAGACCTCATATGATCGTTTTTCCAAGCGCGTTGTCCTACGTTAATATCTTTTGCCCCCGGCAACGTCAAATGTTGAAAAAATAGGTAATTTATATACATATTTTCAGATCGGCTCTTTATCTTAAATAATGCATTTATATATTTCCCATAGCATTTATATCGTTTATATCATTTATATCGTTTATATCATTTATTGCTTCTTCGTTGTTAGAGGATGTTGGCTGGATACGAGAAGATGATGTCAGTTCAGTGATTGATCGAAATAAGATAAGAAGAGCCAGAAAAAGAGTTCGTTCTGAGCATCAGCAAGATGACAAGATCACGCTACCATTACAGGGCATTTTCTTTGACAGACGTAAAGATAAAACAATGACACAAGAAGAAATAGACAATGTGAAGCATAGAAGGACTGTGGTAGAAGAGCATATAGTTTTAGTTCAAGAACCAGAATCCCAGTACATGGGGCATTTCACTCCTGCATCAGGTTCTGCCACTGCAATAACATCAGGTATCATCAACTTTCTAGAGACTAACAATATTAGCACGGACGACATTGTGGCTATCGGCTGTGATGGTACCTCATTCAAGACTTGGACGGCAAAACAACTGGGCCAATGGGCTTTACTGGACCAGTTGGAAAACAACTGAACGACTGCGAAAAACTTCCAATTACAGAATTCGATGCCATTCCATCTCCCGACATTGACATAGATGATGCCGAGTTCAGCACTGACCAAAAATATTTGTTAGGCATCTACAGAGCAGTGTCGAGCGGTAGCTGCTCTTCAGCTCTCGCGGCTCGAAATCCAGGTAAGATGGCGCATTCCAGGTGGCTGACAACAGCAAATAGATTTCTGCGCCTCTATGTTTCAACCAGTGAACCCTCCAGCACCTTCAACGAAATTGTGCGATTCATTATGACAGTTTACGCACCAATTTGGTTTAAGATAAAGAAAAACTCCAGTTTCACTGAGGGCGCAAAACATTTTTTCGAAATGATGTGTCTCTCTCAGACCATGCCTCAAAGATCTAAGACAATCGCCAACAAAGTCCTCCGTAGAAATTCTTTCTTTGCTCACCCAGAAAATATTTTGATCTCCATGCTACATGCCGATGAGCAACACATAAGAGAATTGGGATGGAGAAGAATATTAAAAGCACGATCAAAACAATCACCAGCGAGGGAAATTCGAGCCTTCGCCATGCCTGAGCTGCTCTACGATAGTTAAAACTATTACGAAATGATCAACTGGCAAACGGCTGAGGTGACCGAACCCCCGTTACAAAAACAATACCTGATACCCGAATAAAAGAGTTTGTTGAGACGGGAGACCAGCCTGATGGACTGATCCCACTATTCCCTTGTCATACTCAAGCGGTCGAGAGACTCATCAAATTAGTAACCGAAGCCTCTGCCAGTGTAAGTGGAATAGAAGAGAGGGACGGATTCATCCGCTCCCGTCTTCACTCCCGAACAAAAATTCCACGATTTGATTCTAAGAAAGATTACCGTATGTAAATCGACATGCAGCCAAAGGAAGGGTGGTTGGGGCTGGATAGGGTGGAACTCGACGTACAGCCACCTCCTCGTGGTGAGTTCTGGGTTGCTAATTTTATAAAATTAGCAAGCGAGGAGCTGTACTTAGTACTTATCGTACTTATAACATCGCATGAACGTAATTATAATCCACATTTAGACTTTTCTCGGGGACAGAAGATATTACTCTAGAGTCATAAAATTTTGCGTGTGTGTTATTTCATGCCTAAGCAACGATATAAATGCTATGGGAAATATATAAATGCATTATTTAAGACAAAGAGCCGATCTGAAAATATGTATATAAATTACCTATTTTTTCAACATTTGACGTTGTTGCCGGGGGCAAAAGATATTAACGTAGGACAACGCGCTTGGAAAAACGATCGTATGAGGTCTTTTTCATCGACTTTATAGTTATTAGGAATAATTTTGATGCATATTGAAATATTTTAAAAATTATAAGAAAAATACGTTTTTGACTACTAAAATATGATTTTCATCGCTCTGCCGGGGGCAGAAGATGATTACCTATTAAGCTAAGATTTTGCAGCTGCTATTTCTCATGCATGCGCAAGTTTTTGTCTCTATTAGAATATGGAAATCGAAAAAAATGTAAAATCGATCCACCCTACGCGGGCTGAGGCTGAGGCTGAGGCTGAGTATACAGGGGTGGAGCGTGACTGTTGCAGGGGACTGTACATCTAATCCAATAAAAGAATGATCTGGTTGATGTTACAAATTGCGCAACAATACGTTATGAAAACTACGAAAGGGGGATATTTTGACGAAAATAATTTGAAATAATTAACCACCATTTCATAATATTTTTAATGTATTCACCTTTCTACATCAATAAATACGCCATTCTGTTTAAAACATCGATGTTCACTCAATCTAATCCAACGATTTCACCAATTGTGAAGGTTTCCCCATAATTTTGACCCCCAGCGTGTATATAGTATGTGTGTGTGTGTGTGTGTGTGTGTATCGTTGCCTAATATAATAAAAGTGGGTGTGTAAGCAGTGCCAATAAAGTCATTGGTTATTTTTGTACAAGGTCCAGATTTCAGATCATGGCATCCAACACGCATTCAAAGATGTAAATAAAAATCTAACTCGGGTGTTTTATAGTTTAAAGTCTATAAAAACATTTGACGTTATTTTGGAAAAGTGTCTAACAAGAGAAAGACATTGTTTCGAGGAGGATCAAGACCTGTGATGTAATGCTTTGGGAAACATTTTCGCCTACAAATATAAACGCTTTAAAAAATATAAAAAATCTTAGTAATTCGTAATGACTTGGTTTTAGCTTTGAGATTTAATTTGTCACAATATATATATATATATATATATATATATATATATATATATATATATATATATATATATATATATATGCACTAAAATCACAAAATAACACGTGACCTTATTAATAAGCAAACAACCACAGGGAAAAGGAAACACAAAGTCCGAGCGCTTTCATGATATATTCACATTATCAAGGAGGAACAGAAAAAAATCTGTTCCTCCTTGATAATGTGAAATATCACGAAAGCGCTCGGACTTTGTGTTTCCTTTTCCCTGTGGTTGTTTGCTTATATATATATATATATATATATATATATACATTCAACTGCAAAGAACACGCAGTATAAATAACGTAAAGAACGACGCTTGTATAGGAGATATTCCGCGCAAGACGAGAAAGAGAAAACAACAAATGAAAAAATGAAGTACCACCTGGGAATCGAACCCGGGATCTTCCGATTGCCGGTCAGACGCGATAACCACTACACCATGGACTTCACTCTTCCAAATGTCGTAATTCCTCTACATACTCGCAGAAACCAATGCATTGGTTTCTGCGAGTATGTAGAGGAATTACGACATTTGGAAGAGTGAAGTCCATGGTGTAGTGGTTATCGCGTCTGACCGGCAATCGGAAGATCCCGGGTTCGATTCCCAGGTGGTACTTCATTTTTCATTTGTTGTTTTCTCTTTCTCGTCTTGCGCGGAATATCTCCTATACAAGCGTCGTTCTTTACGTTATATATATATATATATATATAATGGACCTTTTTCGTTCAATGGGCACCAGTGAAATGAGAGAAATTAATATTTTTTAAACTTATATATATATCGAAACCTACGGTAAAATTATTGAATGCCCTGTTAGGTTAACTGAATGCCCGGTTAGGTCAACTGTACGCCCTTGACGATTGGTTAGGTTAAGCCGTGATATTTTCGTTAAAAACTAACAAAAATATCACGACTTAACCTAACCAATCGTCAAGGGCGTACAATTAACCTAACAGGGCATTCAGTTAATCTAATCGGTCATTCAGTTGACCTAACCGGGCATTCAATTAACCTAACAGGGTATTCAATTAATCTAATCGGGCATTCAGTTGACCTAACCAGGTATTCGATTAACCTAACCGGTCATATATATATATATAGAGAGAGAGAGAGAGAGAGAGAGAGAAACCTAGGACTCAGTGATGGCGAACCACTGACCCGCGGGTCAAGTACTGACCCACGAGGCAATTTTTAGTGACCCACGAGATCTTATTTAAATAAAATATGACTTTAATTTTTAATATTTTCTGCCTTACAGTTTTAAAATTTTTATTCTCCCACCGAAATAAACAGCTGATACACATTGAATGTTTTTAAATGTATAGTATACGTTTAAAAACGTATATGTACAGTATGTATGACAACTTGCAATTCATACTATTCAATTTGAAGATCTTCAGTTATCAACTTTTCATTGGCTTGACATTGGTAATTTAGAAATGGAATTAGTAGACTTCCAAGAAAGTGCAGTATGGAAGTCTAAATTTATTGATCTTAATCTGAAGTTGCAAGAAAAGGAATTGGATCGTCAATTTTGGTGTAACCAGAGAACAACAATCAATAGAAAGAGTAGAGAATCTTATTCTTGCAGAATGGAACTCTTTACTAAATTCTTTTGCATCAATGAAAAAGCTAGCATTAGCTCTGCTAACAATGTTTGGTTCATCTTATTCGTGTGAACAGTCGTTTTCCTCCATGAATTTCATCAAATCCACCATTAGGAATCGCCTTGGCACAAATATGAGTGCCGCGTGTGTGAAACTAAAGACAACTAAATATAAACCTCGGATCAAAACATTAGCAGCTAAAATCCAAGAAGTTTCTCACTAAAAATAGTAAGTAAATAAATTATTGTGACCCAATTTCGTTTTTTAAAAAAACAAAATGTAACAAAAATGACCCACCAGCAAAAAAGGTTCGCCATCACTCTCCCTAGGTCTTTGCGCGAACTAAGAATAAGATGGCCTTAGCCTATGTCCAATTTTCAACGCAAATTATCGTCAAATTTTTGAAGAAACGACAAATATTTTTTGTTTTTATTTATGTTCATAGGTGTTAAATTAAATAAATTAAATTTCTCCTATTCAAAATGTACTGATTATTAATAAAAAAGTTAAAATAAGTTTAAAAAATATTAATTTATCTCACTTCAATGGTGCCCATAGAATGGAAAAGGGCCATATATATATATATATATATATATATATATATATATACAACTCAGAATGGTCCCCTGAGAAACTTATATGTTAAACACAGACCGTGCATGGAACAAGGAACTCTTCTGGGAAATTACATCCACTGTAGTTCGAATAAGTAATGATAAATGACAAAACTATAGTTTTTTCCTTTTTCATGATGGAAAGCCCAACGTGGGCACGGGTTACTCGCAAAGAGGCCTCTTTGCGAGTAACCTGGTGCCCAGTGCCCACGTTGGGCTTTCCATCATGAAAAAGAAAAAACTACAGTATAATATTTGTCATTTATCATTACTTATTCGAACTATAGTGGATGTAATTTCCCAGAAGAGTTCCTTGTTACATGCACGGTCTGTGTTTAACATATATATATACAGGGCGTCCCAAAAAAATGTATACACACTTTAACAGCTGATAGCTCAATTGATGTTTCTTTCTTTCCAAGTTAAACCCATTAGAATAATAATGGCAGTCAGACTAAGCTTTGAACAAAGGAAATTCATTCTAAAATGCTACTGAAGTGTGAAAACGCAGTTGAAGTGCAAAGACAGTTTAGGAGGGAGTTTCAAACAGATCCACCAACGCGACTTACCATCACTCGAATTAGAGATAAGTTTGAAGCCGATGGAACTGTTCAGAATGTCCACAAGAAGCGTTCCGGAAGACCACGGACATCGACAAGCCCCACAAAGCAAGAAAGAGTACTGGAAACGTATCACCAAAGTCCAAGAAAATCTGTGCGGCAAGCGAGTCGTGAGGTAGGAATTTCAGAATCGTCTGTCCAACGCATTTTGAAGCGCTGTCAATGGAAAAGTTACATTCCAAGATTAGTCCATGCTATTAATGAAGATGATGATCCGGACCGAAGAGTGGAGTATTGCGAGTGGTACTTGGCACGATGTGGATGTGGATTGGACGAAGGGGTTTCGTAGAATACCCTCCGCGTTCACCAGACCTCACACCACTAGACTTTTTTTTATGGGGATACTTAAAAGACAAAGTCTACGCTATAAAACCTGCAACAGTCGCTGAATGGAGAGCAGCCATTGAACGAGAATGCACACAAATACCAAACGAAATGTTTCGTGATGTTTGCGATTCCATTGCTTCGCGTTATCAGCAGTGCCTGGACCAGAACGGACGTCGGTTTGAAAACAGGCGTTGACAAAACAATTAAATAATGTCTGTAGATTCTATTACATTTTGAAAATGAAATGTATTTTAATAAACACTGCCTTTATAATTATTTAAAGTGTGTATACATTTTTTTGGGACGCCCTGTATATATATTATATATATATATATATATATACTGTATATATGGACAAAAGTAGAATATTACCAATAAGTAATTTTTATGCTTTTAAAAAATTTTGTTTCTCGGCAAACTTTTTTCCAAAATGTACCATCCGTTACCGAAGTATAACATGAGTACAGCCGAGACTATAAGGTAGGTGTGGTCCAGTACTCCAGTATATAGTAACCTTGGTACTTGGAGCAAGGACACAAGCCCAAAGCACAATCAGAAACTCTTATAATTGCGAATATTTTGATCGATAGACATTTCGTTGACGAGGAATTCCATCGACGCATCTGACCTAGCCTAGCATGAGCGCAAATCATTATCAAAAAGTTGGGGGGTTACATTTGGATATCAAAATTAATGGATTTTTAGTACATGTATTTAAACTATCGTAATAAAAATAATATAATATAATAATATAATACAGGGTGTCCCATGAGTCTGGAACCATAGGGTAAAATAAGTAATTCGTTTTTCCGTTTATGCAAGTGCCCATGATGTCTTTGAGAAAGGAAGAACGCATGCAGGTAATTCTGCTCGTAGGAAATCGGAGTCAGAGGGAGGTCGCTGAAGAATTTTTAACAGATTGCATCTGGACCGCGCGCCGATAACACACAGCTATGTCGGCAAACTTGTAGCAAAATTCAGGGAAACGGGATCCATAGGAGATAAACCACACAGTGGACCTCCGAGGACATCCACCGACGATGACACAATCGCTACCATCCTCGCTCATTTCACAAACAGTCCCCAAAAGTCTCTTCGGCGTTTTTATTGCCGTTTTTATCATTTTGCCCTATGGTTCCAGACTTACGGGACACCCTGTATAATAATAATATAATATAAAACAATAATATATATACAATATAATAATAAAAATAAATAATAATATTTATTTATGCATTATAATTCCTCTTATTACTTTGGAATACCGTTAGCCTATTAAGAGTTCCTAATAGTTCCCAAATCGTTGGGAGTACAATTGATACTTTGTCCCTGGCCTTCAAAAAGTGGGGGGGATACATGTACCCTGCTGTCCCATAGAGATTTGCGTCCATGTAGCCTAGCCTAACTTAATTTAACTTAATGTAATCTATGCTAACCTAATCTTAACTTAACCCAACTTACTGTAATCTAACTTAACCTAGCCTATGCTAACCTAACCTACCCCTAAACAAAATGTCACGTCGGAAAAATGAAATTGGTCCGAGTATTATATGAGCCTCGTGACACTCTTCATCTGGAATAGATAGTCTATTCTCCTTTAGTCAAATTAAAAAGGGAGGAAAGTTCTCTGGATGTGGAAAGAAGAATGGAGAAGCAACTTTATTTGAAAAAAAAGAACCAATGTCCATATATATATTTATGCGAAGTGATAGCGAAATTTCAGTTTTCACATATAGAAATTAGTGCATGATCCTCTTCTACATTGCCCACACATACCACTATCGCGTTTCATGAAATCACTTGGAACAACACTGTTTGAAGAGAGCGTTAAGAAGTGTTGTATTGACTCGCGGTTGGTGGTTCCGTTTTACAGCCTTCATCCACTAGAGGGCGCTGAGACGGGTGTAGAGAATTAAGTACAAGCAAGTAGTACTCCTGTCATTTTGTCCCTTACTTTTGACATAATCCCCTGTACACATCCACTGTGTGTGTGTGTATATATATTATATATATTATATATATATATATATATATTATATTGATAAAACCCACAGAGATATAAATATATAAAGCAAAGCTTTTTTAGGAAGCTTGTCCCACTCGACAAGTTAATTCAAAGTAAAACGTAGTAATCTTATTTTTCTTTGAATTAGCCTGACTTGCAGGGCAGCTTCCGAGAAACACTTCGCTTTATATATTTTTATCTTTGTGGGTTTTATCATTTAATATTTTTGGCACGGTAATTGCGTTTTTAATTATATATATATATATATATATATATATATATATATATATGAACATTATTTCACGAAGGTAACACGTGAAAAATATGTTCCTGAGGATGTCATTAGACGAAAGCGCTTGAGCACGATTCTGTTTCCTTTCCTTCGTGATTTTATTCATCATATATATATATATATATATAGTTCTTAGGATAACTAAATGAAAGATTACCCACAGCATTACCCACTCCAACAACAGCATTCACACCTCACACGCGGCTATTTGTCGCAGCCAAAATAATATCTCAACATATACACAACAAGCTAACATTCTAGTTAATCACTACGCAAAGATAAGTCACCTAAATAGAGACAACAACCAGAAACACGCAGACAGACAAACAGCTAGACACAAGAAAACCTACAGACTCGATACGACCATTACACCCTTCAATACGGACCAGACCACCAAGATCATCAAAAACATTAACAATTCGAAGGCTACTGGACCAGACAACATATCTAACATACACCTTAAACACTTGGACCCACAGGGAATACTAGCTCTCACAAACATCAGCAAATACTCATACCAACACTGTATTATTCCTAACATATAGAAACAAGGTAAAATTATTACACTACTCAAACCAAACAAAAATCCAACAGAACCAGCTTTCTACAGACCCATTACTTTACTATGCACACCTTCCAAAGTAACAGAAAGACTATTCTTACAAATCACCAACCCACACATACCATTATCACCTACTGAACATGGATTCAGACCTCACCACTCAACCACGACATTACTCACTAACCTCACGCAACACATCATGGATGGCATCAACTCCAGACGACCATCTCAACGTACACTTTTAGCAACAATAGACATTAGTAAAAAGCATTTGATGCTATCTCATAAACAATATGCTCAACACAAAGAATTTGCAATGGAGTGATCATGTAAATTATATCGCGAAAAAGATTTCAAGGAGCGTTGCTATAATGTTTAAACTTAGAAATGTAGTCCCTAAACAAGTTTTATTGACTCTTTATCATACTCTTGTTCTTCCTTATATAACATACTGCACCCTTGTTTGGGGAAACTCCGCTAACAACGCATTAAATGGTATCTTTGTCATCCAAAAACGAGGAATAAGGTTATTATCTGATGCTGATTTCCTTGATCACTCTAGTGCATTATTTAAAGAGCTAAATCTACTAAAGCTTAACGATATAACCAAACTGGCACATTTTATTTTTATTTACGAGTATAAGAACAAAATCATTAATTTGCAATGGGTAAATAGATATTTTGTAACTCATCAAGAAATCCACTCGTATCAGACCAGAAATAAATCAAAGCTCGTTATACCTCAATTTAGATTGTCTTCATCTCAAAAACTATACATTTTCATTGGATTGAAACTATGGAATGACTCGCGTGTCGATATAAAAAATATTGTGAATGTAAATTTGTTTAAAACCAAGTTGAAATCCCTATTAATAATGGCATACTAACAAAAATCTAGGATTAATGTCCACTAATATTGTTTAATATTGTCCATTAATATTGTTTAATATTGTAATACATGTTTTAACTATTAATAATACTTATTTACTTATTTATTTATTATTATAAATTTATAACAACTAGCTGCTTATTTTTAATAAGAGCCCAGTAAAGCCTAAAGCTTAAGGGTCAAATTAAATAAAATAAATAGTCGAGCTTCACAATTATTCATGTCATTGTAAACTGAAAAATTTATTTATTTTATTATTATTAATAAAGGTTATTCTATTCTATTCTATTCTATAAACATGCACAATAACACCAAAAGGTGGCTGAGCAACTACCTTTCAGGACGATACTCGCATGTGAGTCGGCATGTCACATTTGATGGCAAGTCATCCAAAAACAAGCTTTTTCCGAACGGGATCCCTCATGGCTCTGTTCTCTTACCAACACTGTTCAACTTATACATGCATTACATTCCAACAACCATAGATAACAAGCTTACCTTATCATCATATGCAGATGACATCACTCTAACATCCACCCACAACAACATCCATCGACACCGCTACAAATAACCCACAAACATACATAAACAGTATACAAGACTGGCTCACACATAATAGACTCAAAGTAATGCCCACAAAATCAACCATCACCTTGTTAACAAGCAACACAAAAGAACACCAGATAACTCCATAGCTTACACTAAACAACACTAACATTCGACACACTCACAGGACCAAAATACTTGGGGTCACACACAACACATCATTATCTTTTGCAAACCACATTCAGAACATTAAAAACAAATGTACATCAAGACTTAACACGCTTAGGGTACTAACAGGTACAAACTTTGGACACCAGCAAGAAACAACAACACTTATATACAAACAATATATTCGCTCAGTTATGAACTATGCTAGCCCATGCTGGGCACCCATTATCTCATACACACACATAAACACCTTATAGACAATACAAAACAACGCACTTCGTATCATTACAGGATGTATTCAAACAACACCAATAGATCACCTGCACATAGAAACAAAACTACTGAAAATTAGGGAAAATTTAAACATGAGGGGAACACAATTCATGGCAGCACCGACAACTAACCCACAACACCCTTGCCATTACATGTACAATCATGCACCAACACCTCGCACCATTAAGGTAACACCAGAGAGAGACTATAACCAAATACCCCATTCCATACCACGCCCCACAAACATCACACAGTATAGAAAACACACACACACACACACACACACACATCTAACTCACAAAGCACTGACACGACTCGGTCCGAATGCGGTTCCAGGTGCGAA
Organism: Bathynomus jamesi; assembly: GCA_023014485.1. NCBI lineage: Eukaryota > Metazoa > Arthropoda > Malacostraca > Isopoda > Cirolanidae > Bathynomus > Bathynomus jamesi. The sequence goes on along the minus strand of JAJOZX010008850.1, from coordinate 22,840 downwards.
GCCGCCACCCATTGACAGGTCAAAGACTAGCCTGAGCAGATCGAACCGAATTAACTTAGCACGATTCCGATGTTGGCATCACCCCAACTTACAGACATATAAACACAGACTAGAAAACTCCACAGACGATACCTGCCATCTGTGCCAGGACACACCACAAACAATTGAACACATTATGACAGACTGTACCGCTCTATCACAACATAGAACACAGCACAACATCACTAGTGCGCTGAACCTCTGGTCCACTCCGGAGAGGGCGATCGGTTACCTGCGTGCCGCGCGCCGGCTTGATCGATCAGGGTGGGCTGATTGGCTGACCAACAACAACTAAATGAAAGAAGAATCATATTAGACCCTTTATATTAGAAGGAGAGGTAGTTTATTTAAATCGGATGTGTAGTCTTTTTACAAATTCAACTTGGACAATAGTTGTTAAAAAATAAAGTTAACAAGGAAGGTAATTAGAGACTTAGATGAAAATTAAAGAAGTTTACAATGAACAAAAACAAATTGAATAAAACATTAACGTAGCAAATGTTCAATGTATCCTCCATTGTTATATCAATGATGAATTGTAGCCTCGCGCGCCACTGGCGAACTGCCGTAGAAATGATGTCTTCACCGAGCTCATTCCATGCTGTTAAAATGCACCCTCGGAGTTGATTGACATCTTGAATATTTTGTCTGTAAACTTTGTCAACTAAACGTCCCCATATGAAATAATCAAATGGCTTTAAATCTGAACTATTTGGTGGCCAATCCAATCTTCTGATGCGATGAATTCGGTACATTGTTCTTTCAAGCATACAATGGTGCGAATGGTATGAATTTAACAATGTTCTTTACTTTCGTATTGTTAACTTTATTTCTTAACAACCATTGTTCAAGTTGAATTTGTAAAAAGACTACACATCCGATTTACATAAACTACCTCTCCTTCTAATATAAAAGGTTTAATATTATTTCTGTCTCATTTAGCCTTGAAATTGTGGTTTTGGTGGCCCGCTGAAAAAGGTGGCCACATTTGGGGGGGGGGGGGGAGCAGAGCGCGCACACACACACACACAAATATATATATATATATATAAATAAAGCGTCTTAGACACCTGGTTCAAGGTAATTCTGGATGAGCCGGGTGGGCCTGGCTATATGAGATGAAGAGCCCAAGCCAGCAACTCTCTCTTCCATCAGGTCAGATCTAGAGGTGGGACCACCAACTTGACCTCCGTGTGAACAGGGACCGACGCATGGAACATCTACAAGGTTACAAGGTGTATATATATATATATATATCCCTACTGAAATATCTTTAAATGAGAGAGTTTTACATATAATTACATGGTTATAGCATTTAACACCGCATTTACTATAATTAAGTTGCAGATTGTTGAACGAGACTTTCTTAAAGATTGCAATTACGAACTTTCTTTAATATCGAAACAAGGTAAAATTAATTCTTGATAAGAAATAAAATTAGGATGAATGAGAATAGGTATGATGACATTGAGTGGAAAGTAATTTATTCGAAATAGACAATCCTCGAAATCATAATTAGTTTTTTTCTTGATTACTTTTCACTCAATGTCATTCCTATTCTCATTTCCACTCCCATTCCCATTCCCATTCCCATTCCCAGTCCGCAATTGAGAATGCCCAAAATGAGAAATGTACATTTGAGAAAAAAGTTTCTTGGTTTGAGAAACAATGTCGCTTCCATTCGCATTCGCGGTACAAATGAGAATGAATAATATTTCCTAAACTAACCTAACCTAACATTAACCTAACCTAACCTGGACCAAAGTGGGAAAACTGCTAATAAGAATGATAATGGCGTGAAATTGGGATAAATCGATTTAAAAATTGCTCCCTTTGAGTTCCTCTATCACTGATCTCGCTTTCTTGGGCAAAGACCGAAAAATCACATTTAATGGAATCATATACCATTCGAACATGGCTCATGCTATTCTTCACTCTATAAACCAAACCATCAACTATACTCTTTTGTTTTCTGATTTCATTGTTATTAATATGTAGATGATGTAGTGACTCGTGGTCCTCAAATTTTTATATAAATATTTGGTATCTGAATTTTTTTCATGGTCTCTCAGAGCCAATTAAAATAAATTTTAATTAGTAAATAAATATTAATTAGTCTGTATACGTATTATAAATTAATTTCAAATTATAAACATAAACCGGTCTCTCAATTATTACTATCACACCCATGAGATATAATCAAAAAGAATATGAATGTATGTCATTTTAATAGAGTTTCAGTGATATATATATATATATATATATATATATATATATATAATATATATATATATATTGTATTAATTAGAAGGAGAAAAAGACATTCGTGTAAATAAAATATTCAAGATCATATAAAAAATCATAGAAAAACTAATTTGTAATAGGTATGCCTTACTTTCTCAAGGTCATGTAGTTATGAGTGTGCGAATTTCTGCAATATATATATCACTATACAGTGTATATAATATATATATATATGTATATATATATATATATATATATCAAAGATTTTACGTGTACATATATATGTAGATTATATTTGTTTATTCTTAATGTTTCATGTCTAAAAGTTCTTATATAAACAAAAATAGAGCTTTTTCTTCTATCTATTTTAAATGGAAAAGTGCCCCAAGACGACCCATAGGTCAAATCGGGGCAAATACCTTTTTTCGAAATACACACACACACACACACACACACATATATATATATATATATATATATATATATATATTTATATATACACACAGTATATTAACTTTTAGTACGTTAATCTTTTTCACAGTATAACTTATTATCATTACTATTAAAAACAGTAGTGTTGTTGTTGAAGCCATAATAGTATCAGTGGAGCACATACCATTAGTTGTACTATCGGAGTAAAAGTATGACAAATAACTGCAATAATAGCAGTGATATTTCGCTAGTAATTACATTCATCAGCAAGTATTATTTGTAGGATTTCACTGTTTTTCTTTGGCATAAAATGTTGATGTTTTGTCTGCTACAGCAGTAAGGGATGGCGCTAACTCGTTCAAGGCCTATCCAACTTTGTTTAAGTACAATTGTGAAAATTCTTTTCTATATATGCAACATTTGGTAATAGCAAAAATTTAAGTGAACTTCCAGTTGTGTAATGTTGTTAGCAGTTTCCAAATTAAGGTTTATATTCATTTAATTATATGGTGAAAGCACCATAAAGAACGCATCTCTAAAATACCTGTCTGGCGTAAGATGAAATAAATAAACCATAGAAAACTGCTTAAGTATTTTTTTAAGAAATTTCAGTTAGCTTTTATGTTTGTGATATAATTATAAAGATAAAACCCTATTTATTATGTATAATAACATTATTATTTACAAAACTGTTACGTATAAGAATGTTATGGGTTCTTATCGTACGATATTATACCTGCAAGGAATTTTGGGTATAAGAAATGGCAGTAATACTGAAACTTCGTCAAGGAGTGTGAAGTGACCTATAAACTCGTACATTTTGTCTATTTGGTATAATTGTAAATTAAGTGTGAGAAAGTGTGTGAAACCTAATAGCATTTGTGTATTTAAATTTTCATTCGCATTATGTTTTAAAATTAATTTTTATTTATACGATGAAATATTTGCTCATAACGAATTATCGCTAGTTTTAATTATAATCTACAGTCCAATAGCGTTTTATGTAATTATTTTCGTAATATGATTGCCTTAAAAATATTTTAAAGTAAAAAAATTATGGATTAAAAGATTAATTTTGGCGTTAAAAAGTATTGAGTATACACCTAAATAGTAATATAGCAGCGGGCATATGCTGCCCTGGAGAAAATAATTTTTTAGCCGTATACTGGATTTAGGTTTTTTTTTTTTAATCTATCTCTTGTACTGAAATAATTTTATCCGACCTTAAGTAAAGCTGAAACCAGTTTTTTAAATGATTATAAAATCATTAAAATTTAATTATAATTGCATATATATATATATATATATATATATATATATATATATATATATATATAATAAACTTGTGTTTAATAGTACTATAGACCTTTTGAAAGATCACACAAACCTAATGTTCATATTTGAAATCTCCTGAAATCATGTATAATAAAATTGTTTCCCTGGAAACAAGCACGCAACGAAATGCGATATTTCTTATCTTACCCTCGTACCCAGAAATTATACAGAAGCGAGAAAATACCCATGTTCCGATTGTAAGATAAATAAATACCCCAAATTTGTATGTCGTGTGTTGAAATTTCAAATTATGTAACATTTATTTCGTCGTTAATACCAGTATCCCAAATTGTTTGAAAATCATTCCTTGTGTCCTATTTTGCTGTAAAGTACCATTGTTTCTCCCCCCAAACCCTACCACCCCGAGTTGAAAATTGAAGTAATCCGTGGTAAATAGATGAACGGTTAACGAGACTTAGAGGCGCTAAATATAAATAACTTATCATATCTTATAGTTTAGTAAACCTTTATTCAGATGTCTTAAGCCCGTATATAAACGAGGATTAATATGATGTAGTCAAAAAAGGTTCTTTTGTGTACTTTTATTAAAAAGATCTTGGTTTCAAATTCATGTTTAAGAAGTGATTTTGGCATCCGACTTAAAAGGTTACTTGTTTTCAATAGATTTTACACACACACACACACACATGACTTAAGAACCCCCATCAGCTACATCAGTGCATGTGCCACATTGAACAGTGTTGCCACATTTTATTGTATTTATTTATTTAACATAAAAGGTATTTGCATACATTCTCAGTTTACCATATTACTATTATTAGTGTGTGTGTATATATATATATATATATATATATATATATACAGGAAGCGTGAAAATTCTTGGCATTTGTGAATTGAACAATAAAATTAAGTTGTAGGTCAATTTCATATAGACCTCAACTATAATAATAATTTTCAATTTGTGAAATGTAATAATTATTCTGAAAACGTAAGCCAAAAAATTTACCTTCGAAATCAATCCGTTATTGGTGAGGATAATTTTAAAATAAGTGCACTTGCGGCTTAAGGTAAATTTTTAATATTTGTACTCCGTGACTAAATTGATTTAGGCTCATCCTAATTTTTGTTTTCTTTTTTTGGTACTAATAGAAAAAAGTCGCTTAACAGTAGTTGCGAGAAGAATTTCGGTTGGAACCATACCAGTATCGTTGACAAATGACTGGTATTTTCTTAATCTAATTTAAACAAATTTGACATGGCCTAGTGCAGTGGTTCTTAACCCCTGGGTCGCGACCCAAAATTGAGTCGCCAAGCCATTTTGACTGGGTTATTAGATTGTCATTTATCACTTATGGATACTTTCCTGTTACCCCGGACCCCAGACTTTTTGTCAGTTGCCAGACTTCAATTTTGACACACAATATTTTCGTTAAAACTAACGAAAATATCACGACTTAACCAAACCCTACCAACTAATTAGGTTAATTGAATGCCCAGTTAGGTAAACTGTACGCCCTTGATAATTGGTTAGGTTAAGTCGTGATATTTTCGTTAGTTTTAAGTTTTAACGAAAATATTCTGTGTCAAAATTGAAGTCTGGCAACTGGAAAAAAGTCTGGGGTCCGGGATAACAGGAAAGTACCCTTATTTGTTATCCTTAATCATTTTACCATTATTTACTATCTATTACGAGTGAACTGTTGGAAGGCATGGGTCACCGAGCTAGCCCCGCTACCAGAATTTGGGTCGCAGCCTATAAAGGTTAAGAACCACTGGCCTAGTGGAACTTACAGGGGAGGTATCGATAAAGTTTCGTCAAATATTTGAGTAAAGGTAAGTTTCTGTCCTTGTAGGTATTTAAGGAATAGGTATTTAGTATAGAATAAGTAAAGAATTGTTCGCGTTTTTGTAGGTTTATCTTATAGTTATAGAGTCCCTGATATCTATTGTAATTTGATGAATACAAAGTTATATTAATTTCAGACTCTAATTTTCAGTTTTGATTTGGGAGTTAAATGACAGCTTAGGTTTAGCAGAGGTGTTACCCGCCCCCAATGTGACCTTTAAATCAGTGGTTCCCAACCTTTTTTGGTATGGTTACCCAAAACCCAATTCTAATCCAGCTCTATTATACTAATCATTAGATACGATATTATTTTTTATGACTTCTGGATCGCGTGTCATTAACCCACAAAATAGTTGTCATTACCCAAGTGAGGTAATTTACTCGTAGATTGGGAACCACTGCTTTAAAGGGTAGTGGTTGGAGGACGCTGTGCTCTCAGATAAACTAAAATTGAAATGTCAGGCCTATTTTCATTATTAGGTCTATAAGGTACCTTATTATTTTGCGGAATAATGCATTAAAATAATATAATTACACCCGTGAGTTGAAAATATGTAAACTGTATTGTTAGTTGGAGACTGAACTTTGACTGAATATCCCAGGTTCGGTCACCAACTCTGTCTGCGCAGGCTCGGATGATTCTTAGAGTTCACGTCCACCTGGGCTACCCTCTGAGTGTGGAAATAGGGGGCTCCGGATGTTATCCGTTTTACCTATCACACTGTTTAAAAATTAATAGTCAACAATCATTTTGGGTAAGTTTAAGATACTACAATTAAATTTTTAGTTCAAAATAATAACCTTAACCTAACGTAACCCAATTTAATATTCAATAACAACGTGTAAAGTTCAGTGTCGTAAATCTGATATTTAGCTATCATTTTAATGATTATAACTGAATTTGTTGCAAATTTCTCTGTATGAAACAGAATCCTGAATTACTTTCCATTTTTATGAGTGCAGCGTTTTTTATGAACTCTACATTGCTAGGGTTTTAAAACAGTTAGGCTAGGCCAAGTATAGATTTAGATAATACCAGGATGTACAAATCAATGCCGTCATTAAAGAGTTTATATCTAAGAAGTTCGTTTACCGGTACACGTGTTTTAACTTTAATAAGAAGTCAGAAAAGCCATTCAGCACTAAATGACTCATAAACGAACATTATTTTTACAAAATAATATTTTTTAATAGTGGATTGAGGAATTTTATTTTATTTACATACGAAATCTAGTCACAACAAAAGTAAATTTCCAGACAAGGTATAGTGGTAGGCCAAATTTGGCGCTATGATTCTGTCCTAGTTTAAGGCCTAGGCGATTGCAGAGTGTGGAGTACTCGCTACTTTAACTTTGCAATCATGGAAATAGTGAAGTTAGAAGACTGATTTTGAAAATGAAATTTGTAAAATGAAATTTGTAATAAACAATAAAATAAATTTATGCTATAAGAACAAGTATGAATTAAGCCTTGATTATCGTCGAATAATGTAAGTACCCATATTATAATTAACTTGTATAGCACTGGTTACCTATAATAATAAAAGGATTATTATAAATAGTAGTATTTAAATTAACTAATAGTTCAAAATATGTTTTCATTGAGTGAATAGTTGCCGAGCTACAGCATAATTTGACTTTTTTTCTTTCTCATTGTTTTGAGGGAAAAAGTGTTGCCATTTTGAGACCAGTTATTTTTCATTTAGTTTCTCTATTATCGAGATAAAACTCTTGTTTTAGTGGGTTAATATTCATTTGACATGTAGCTGCAAATAACAGCTTAAAAGATTTAGGATGTAATAATTAAAAAAAAATATAAAGATATCTTACTCGAAAGCAGGATCGGTTGAAGATGGTAATCAAAAGGAGGGATTTCTAGTCTTAGCAGATGGATTTCAAAGCTATGCCATATCTCCTCGATCAAGGTTTTATATCGTTATTTCTGGAAGGGTATGTCAAGCCGTTGATTCTCTCAGAGGTGCATTGTTCATTTGCAAATTATAATCCATAGAATAGCGAAGCGTACAGGTGAGAAATGATGATTGCGACAATATTTGTATTTGACGTCATCTTTAGATTGGATTAGCATTGGATGCATTCCTATGCAGTGTGGTCATTCTGTGCGAAAATGGGTGACGGTTTTATGACATTAATCACGCATGATTTTATATTCTGTTTGAAGTGTTGAACCGTCAAATGTACCTTTTGGCGCAGAATGATCGTACATACTATAGAGCAGTGGTTCCCAACCTTTTTTGCGCCATGCCCCACCTCGACACCTCAAAAAATTTGATGCCCCCCATTAATATAAAAACAAATTTGGTGTTGAAAAGGTATTATTTAAAATTTACAATAATATGAGTACATTTAATATGAGTTACCGTACATTCAATATGAGTAAATAAACTTGAGGTTGAAGCTAACTAAATTATTACCTTGAAATAAAATTTCTCAGTTGAAAAGTTATAATTTTAAATTTCAATAATATGAGTACATTCAATATGAGTTACATTAAATATGAGTCAAGAAACTTGAAATTGAAGCTAACTATATTATTTCCTTGAAATAAAACTTCTCAGTTGAAAAGTTGCAATTTTAAATTCACACAAAAGTAATTTAATCAATAATACCACTTTAAATTCACAATATTAGGTAAAAATACAGCAAATTCAAAGTTTGATAATCTCAAGTTAGTGAGATCCTTGAACTTGATGTTTACTACAAATGGTTTTGATTTCAGGCACTAACTTAGTTAGCTTCAGTCTTGAGTCTCCTCGTTTTGTGATATCAAGTCGGTTTCTTTTTTTCTGTAGTAAGTCACTTACACTCAGCAGTGTTTCCCAACCGGGGGCCATATGGCTCCATGGGGGCCATGACACATTTGAAGGGGGCCACAGGAAAATGTTATTTTGTAAAATAGAGTTAAATCTGCATATTACCTACTGAAAATAATGCTTATGGGGGCCACAGGAAAAAATAAGGTTCCTAAGGGGGCCATAAGCCAAACCGGTTGGGAACCACTGAGTCTTACAACACTAAAACCACATTCCACCAAATATGAAGATGTGTAAAAATGTTGCAAATAAAAATAATTGTTATTGAAATTTTAAAATATATTTACTTATAAAAATTATGTATAAATTTTCATTTTATTGTAGCATTTTCAAATTGCCCTCCAAAATATTCAAATTGCCCCCTTGTGGGGCGTGCGCCCCACGTTGGGAATCACTGCTATAGAGGAATACACAATGGGATTAGTTACTAGCTATCTTTTCCAATTGTTTTATGTAGGAAGGAGGGGCCAAGGGCGAATGCCCGCAAAAGCGCCCCTCACCCCCCCCTCTCTATAGAAAGAAGAAGAGAAGAAGAGAGCCATAATCAAGGCCGGGTTTTCAAGATGCCTAGAGACACTGCGTTTGAAAAATGGGAGAACATAGACAGGAGGAAAGATGGATTGAGAAAGCTTGTTCCAGAGTTGACCGGTTGAGTAGATGAAAGATTGAAAATACCGATTAACTTTACGTTAGAGAGTTGGACAGAAAAGGAATGGAAATGTGTCGAAAGTCTGGTGCTGCGTGCTCTCCTTAAAGGAGGCGGCATCCAGTTAGAGAATTCAGAAAAGCAGTGTCCGTTATAATAGAGAAGAGAGAGAGAGAGAGAGAGAGAGAGAGAGAGAGAGAGGCAAAACTGCGGCGAAGAGAGTGGGATTGAAGACAGTCGGCAAGAGGCGGAGAATTGATGAGACGAAAAGCCTTTGATTCCATCCAGTCAAGTACGGCTGGATGGGTTGAGCTGAAATCATCGGCATAAGAGTGAATAGGAGAGGAAGTGAGAATTAAAAGTTCATTAATAAATAAAAGGAAAAGAGTGGGTGACGGGACAGAACTCTGAAGAACATCACTGTTGATAGCTTTAGGAGAAAAACAGTGGCCATCTACAACCGCAGGAAATTAGAGAGGAAGGCACAGATAGAAGGATAGAAACCGAAGGAGGGCAGTTTCGAAATTAAAGATTTGTGCCAGACTCTCTCAAAGCTTTTGATATGTCCAGCGCAATAGCAAAAGTTTCACCGAAATCCCGAAAGAAGGATGACCAAAAGTCAGAGATATATGCAAGAAGATCGCCAGTAGAGCGTCCCTTGCGGAATCCATACTGACAATCTGAAAAGATTGTGAGAAGAGAGGTGTTTAAAAAATTTCATGTTAATGTTAGATTCAAAAACTCTAGAAAGGTAAGAAATCAAAGCAATTGGACGATAGCTGGAGGGTTGAGAGCGGTAACCCTTCTTTGGGACAGGCTGAATGAAAGCGAACTTCCAGCAGGAAGGAAAAGTACCAGATGAAAGACAAAGACGGAGTTTGCCTTGGCAGGGTGTCAGCACAGAAGCCCAGTTCTTAAGAACAACAGGGAGAACATCATCAGGACCATATGCGTATGCCTTCCTAGAGTTGAACCCAGGTAGGGCAGAAAAAACATCTTTGGAAGAGATTCTAATTTCTGACGTAATAAGGTCAGAGGGAGGAGGAGATGGAGATGGAGGAACAGCATAATTACATTATTTTAACTAATATCTGCTTTTTCAAAAAGTGATTAGTTGCGTAGATAAACGTCAAGAGATCAATATCCGACTTTGATTTTCTGTAGGCCTATACTGTATGCTTGTTCAATACAGTATGTTTAAAGTATTTTATTTTTCTATTATGTTAATATCTGATTGTTAAGAATAATTATATACGATAAGAATTAAACTATAAGGCGAAATACTTCTATCCCTTTATTACATTTCTATTTGTTTGGAAAGCCTTTAGCTCCGCCCACTTTATCAGGAATGTAAACAACAATGGCAAGAAGAAAGGATGTTGTGTGTGTATATATATATATATATATATATATATATATATATATATATATATATAATTGGTAATTTTTAAGTTAGGCTGGATTAGAGTTGGTTAGGTTACAGTTGAGCGAATGTGAAAGCACGTTTATTGAAAGAAAAAAAGAGACGGCGCAAATTTTGAATTTTCCCTCTCCTTTCATTCGTTAGGTTAGGTTATGATGCCTGGTTAGGTTACGCTGGCTACATAAATTTATGTTAGAGTAAAATGAACCCCAAAAACAATGTTGTCGAAATTGACATTTGGATCCCCCCCACCCCCCTTTATGAAACAGTACCGTAAGAATGTTACAATAATAGGCTTAAATAGAATACTGAATGAGTGAGAGATCACAGTTAATGTGAATAGGAAATCTAGTGTGAGATTTAAATGAGAATGAATATGCCTGTGGTTACGAAGAGAATCAGTATGAAAGTGAGTTTGTTGCACCCGTAAAAAATAATTATGTTCAGTAGAATAAAATAAATGAAAGTTATTTAAACAGTGAAGTTTTCAGTAATGTAACTCGTACTGGTATTGTTTTCGTCGTTCGAAATGGGCATTGAGTGCCTAAACTCAGGCAGTGGTTCTTAAACTTTTTGACCCCGTTACCCCTTTTCCTGATCTCAACTAATCTCATTACCCCACACAAACTTGCAATGCCGAAGTTGTAAAGAAATTGGAAAAATTAATTACTGAAAATAACTGAAATTACCATTAATGTTGAAATTTTTACCATATTAAGAATTGCTCCATTGCCCCCGGAAATACCCAAATTACCCCAAGTTTCAGAACCTCTGGGCCCTAAAGTATAGGCTAATAATACTCTTGTCGTTTAATATTGATAATGAAACATCGGATGTTGTATTATTCCTCGAGGTGAAAATGAATAATACATCGTTTTAGTAATTATTTTTTAATGATAGTTGTTACTTAACACTTTCAAAACGGTGCTTAGTGCCACCCGAGCGTTAAGGCGCAGTACATCTATATTATGAACGTATGTTGGTTAAATGTACTGCTCAAATGAGCAGTACAGTTTCGAAAAATTACACCCGCAATATCGAATCTCATTATCGAATCTCATTAAGTCGATATTTTATTTTAAGCATGTCGTCATTATTCCAATTTGATATTATGCAAATACATACCTTTATTTGATATTTAAATAAAAATGAAAAACTTGTTTAATATTTCGACTGAAAGTGACTAGGCCTAACCTAATCTACAGGGTGTCTCATAAGTCCGGCATCATAGGAAAAATAATAAAAAAAGGCAAAACAAAAGCTTTTATTTACAGAACGTGCTCAATATGTCCACCATTGTTTTCAATACACAAATTCAGACGTGATACCCAGTCAGCATGCACACGGTGAACGATGTCAGGAGTAATGGTGTTACATGCCCCAATAATGCGCTGCCACAAATGTTCAACACTCCTAATTTTCTCTGCGTATACCAGCGCTTTCAAGTGGCCCCAGAGATAAAAATCTAGTGGCGTGAGATCCGGGCTTCTAGCTGGCCATTCCACAGGCCCTCTACGTCCTATCCAATGACCAGGGAATTGTTGGTACAGGTATTCCCTTACTTGGGTGCTGTAATTTGCAGGAGCGCCGTCTTGCTGGAACCATGTTGGGAAATTTCCTTCTTCGTTCCTTGAGCATACGTAGGTAGGTGCCTCCAGTGACATGTTCATCGAAAAAGAGGTGGCCTATGATGCGATCCTTCCAAATGCCACACCATACCATCACCCGAGATGCACCTTGTTCCTTTGAAGAGGTATACCAGTGAGGGTTGTTTTGAGACCAGTAGCGGGTGTTCTGTCGATTTACCTCACCATTTCCATAAAAAACAGCCTCGTCACTGAACAGAATGGTAGACGGGAAATTGGCATCCCGAGCATATTGTTCTGTAGCCCATTCACAAAATTCCATCCGCCGGTCGGGATGGTCCGTTTAAGCATATAAGAAAGTACAGTCTATTATGGCAATAATTTAATGCAGTAATTAACGAATGGTATGACAAAGAATTTGAAGAGAAAATGAGAGAGAAACCAGATTGGAGGAGAAAGAGAGAACGGATACTATAAAAGCATGGAGGGACTATTCATAGATAGATATCTTGTTCACCTTGAAGATAGATAGATAGATAGATATATATATATATATATATATATATATATTATATATATATATATATATATATATATATATAAATATAAAGTACCCGACACTTGTCGCTGCGGCCTGCGTGTGCAGTACTACACTGGCCTTCTAGGGTTACTCGTGTCCTACATTTGTACGTATAGTACTCGTACTAAGACTGAACACGGAATCGTTTATAATAGCCTAAGGACAAGAAACACGTGACATTGAGTTATTTAAAATTACAAACTGAATATTAAACTTCAGCATGTAATAGTTAATTATTATTCTAATATAGGTTATAATGATATTACGTATCGAATTGCTTTTTAGCCGACTTTAAGTAGGCCTCTTTTCTGTTATAAGAGTAGTACGTTGATTGACATAATACAAAATAATATTTTTAAATTGCTGTTTTTTTTTTTTTAATGCTCCATACAATTTGGAAATTGAAAGAGAGCAAATAATTATAATTAGTCCGTAAGGGCCAAAACTGGCGCAGTGCTCGGGCCAACTAATGCGATCCATTGTTCTGACGCCTGTATTATTATTTGCAGCATTATCGTGAGTCAAACTCCCAACCTCAGCGTCTTAATTTTGCTTACGAGGAAACAGTGGTACGCACTAAACTTCAAACACTGGCAAGCGAACTAATTACGGGAAACAAAAACGAATCGATTGGAATCATGGAATATAGTGATAGTGAATGGGAACACCTACTTTATGGTTCCGGGTATTCTGATGGTACCAAATGTCGGAAGACCAGGTTACCAAAAAGTAATCAAACATGTTATAGAATATAGGTTATGTTAAGTTTTGGTTAAGTTAGATTAAGTTAAGTTTCGACGATTTTGACGACCATAGGCGTAGGGGCCCGATTTTGTCTGTGGAGGCAAGCAAGTTTTGTCCAAAAAATAAGTGAAACTGAAAATCAATTTTTCAGTAATGTTTTTATTAAACGGTATTGTAGGTAATAAAGTCACTAGGTATACACAACTGTACAAAGGTTGAGCACCAAACAAATTACAACAATAGAGTAAGTTGTAACAGGTCATATCAAATGGGGTACTTAAATACTCCCGTTTTGCGACATGTTTTCCTTTCTATAACCAAATATTGCATGGTTCAAGATCTGAAGACATACATTTCGGGCAAAGAGATATCCTATATGAAAATCATAAAAAGCTTTGGGTGAAATCGTGGTGATTGAAAATATGTGTACTGGGCTTTTGGCCGAATTTTTGGGTGTAATTGTCCGAAAAAATTCAGTTGGGCTGAGTTTGAGGGTTCAATTGAACCCCCTGACTCCCCCCCTCCTACGCCTATGTTGACGACGAGATTATTCGATATTTTTTCATTTTGTGTAATTAGACCTGCGTCCATTTTAAAATGGTGTTATAGCGTTTGCGCCAAACTGTGATCGCTTTGTCGTTTCATTTGTGTCAAAACCTTTCGATTTTGCTATTACTTTTACGCTCTGTAAAATATAAAATCTGAGTTCAACTAATTTAAACTAACTTAATTTTTCTTAATATAAAAGTAAAAGGATGTCTCTTTCATTTGGCATAAACGAAACTATATAGAACGAACAAACTTTGCTGCAAATGCTATTATAAGAGCCCATTTAAAAATGGGAGAAAATAATAGGCCAGTAACGTTCTCTATGCCGAGATCTAATTCACTGATGTCAGTCATATCATTAAAACTGTTATAAAAAATTTATCGAACTTGGTTAGAACAAGAGGACCTACTTCGTTTTTCGCAAACGTGTCACGACAATTTAAAAACCTCAAAAAGGAATGGTAGATAATCATTTATTTAAGTCATAAAAATTGTTCTTTGCTCATAGGCAAGATTTCCTCGTGGCATATTAAATTTTTAATAGACGGGTCTGAACTTCAGAGCCCCTTCGAGTATGCTTACAATAAGCTATTACAGACGTATTGTGAACGGCCATTCTCTTTCGAAATCAGATATCAGTTACTCCAAGAGTTTGTAGTATTTATGACATTTACTTAATTTTGAAATTTGGTGTACGCTAGCGGCGGTTATAGTTCACGTAATGCATCTACTGTATGCACATTCTTCGAAGTGCAAACAGTCGAGTATTCACATTCTGCTTTGGATGTGCAATTTTTTTTCTTCAAGGAAAGTGCTCAAGGTCATAAATCACCTTCATTAATGAGAGAGAGAGAGAGAGAGAGAGAAAAAAAAACAACTTATGAACTAAACACCACAAAAGGACAACAGGTCCTTTCATTTGGGCTTTTGTACTTGTTTTGTACTTTCGTTGTCCTTAAAACTGACTTCCGTTACTATGACAACAGTAGATCCTTTCTTGGAAACGAATACTGATGGTGATTTGTTATTTGAAACCCAAAACGTAAATTTTATATTCTACTCATACGCTCCTCATCAGTTGTTTTCTTGGCAGTACGATCAGTTTTTAGTATGCATTGGTTACTGTCGTGTGTGTATATATATATATATATAGTAACTTGGCTTTCGTTGATTTCTTCATTGTTCAAATTCTCAAAAGTTAAAACCACGATTTCTCGTACATAAGCATGGCCAACCAAGGTTATAGGTCATCAACGACCTATTGGCGGATGACCTCATGTCATAGGAACCAATCGGAACTCGGTGTGAATAGTTCCTATTCGAATGACCTCCAACAGGACATTGTAATGGGAGGTCGCCGAGATCAACTTCGATGTCACAGTGCCGATATATTCAGTGCCAGATTGATGACATATTGATCTTCGTTTATTTATATCTGGCATCAGTGCCAAATAGGATTCGAGAGAAAGGTCGGAAGTGAGAAAGTTTACCTGATTGGATAAAGTTTAAAATTTTTATATTAATGTTTATATTTTTGCCTTTTAGTCTTAGCTTAGTTTGAAAAATATGCGTTAGAAATGGAGAGTTGTGAAATGGCGTTCATAAAGCGGGTGTTGTAAGTCTTCCACAGATTTTTGTTGTACTTGATCCCTCGTCAACTCGGCTAGTTTTTTTTTTTTTTTTTTTTTTTTTTTTTTTGTCAATAACTAAGGGTTTGCTAGCAGGTTCAGTAGGTCTAGATACGTAAATTATAAAGGAATGTATCTCGTAACTGTTGCACAAGTAACGCATACAGGATTTAAATGTAAGTATTAATCTACTTAGGAATTGGGGGGTTAAACCTTTAAGCACAGTCGTCGCTGAATTGTGACCACAATCACACCTTAATTAAGCATGTCAAAATGAGAGAAATCAGAAAAAAAAAAAAATTCAGCGCCTAAAGGGTTAACCTACTTGCAATGACACCATACGAGATATAATTGCATATATAGTAATAGGCTTGCATATAAGGTCCAGAATCTAGATCTTATATGTAAGCCTATTAACATAGGATCTACATCCTTTAACTACATTGAGCCTCTCAGTACGCATGCATGACATATATTTTGCTTAATAATGGGCAGTAAGTTCTGAATTTGAACCCATTTCTTGCGTAGGTTTTAGACACGACGAAATTCCTGATTTACTAAAGGCTGTGCTATCATATAATTAGTGCCTTACAGTGTGTTGTGGTGATAATAATAATAATGGTAGAGTTTGTAAACTAATTTTTCCACTGTGTTGTGGTAAGGGTGCCCCAGGGGGGTCACCTGAATCCGAGCATGGATAGGGCGAGTGGCCGGCCCAGCCCCATCCAGGACCAAGGCCCGGGAGAGGAATCACAGGCTCTGGTGCTACTTTTCACTTCGGGCCCCTTCATCCCCGATCATTTCTTTTTCCGTCTTCCTGTCCGGGTCCTAGCGCTTTGATACCTCGTGCACCTCCCTCTCCCGGCCCCTGTTCAGGACCCAACAGCTGGGAGCAAACCCAGAGCTTCCCCGCCCGGAATCTGACATCGAGACCACTGAGCTACCGGGAATCCTAAATGATAGTATTAACAATAATATAAAACTACAAACACAACGGGGAATTAGGGCCTAGCACCCTTGATCTTCTTTTCAAGATGAGACTCCGTTTGCCATAAGTCTAATTTGAAATATGTGTGGTAGTTCTGTAGAAGTAGAGTGTAGATAAACGTGTCCACACACAGACACAACTTTTGGTTAGCTTCCGCCTGAATTGTTCATTCTGACGAAGGTCAAGCTTTTCACTCCACCTTAGACCTACAGTTTAACGTGGAATCCGAACCACGCCCCATCAGCAGCCCAGCGTCTTAACCACTAGGCCACCGAGGGTACCCATTTATCTACCAACCACTTTCTTTATTGTGTGGAAGGATGAACAGCTGGGTTTTGCTGCGCGCCGGCTGCCGTTGGGTCTCGAACCCGGGGCCGATGGATTTGTAGTTAGCGACATATACAGGGTGGGCCGTAAGTTTCCATACATAGGAAAAATTAAACGTTTGTTTTTATGTTTCAGATACGCTAAGAATATGCGTTTGACGTAAGATCTTGTTTACTGATGAAGCAAATTTTTACGTCAATGGAGAGGTTAATGGCAAAACATACGTTATTGGAGTAATGCTAACCCTAACTGGCTGAGTCCGACGAAGATGCAAGGTGCCGGTAAAGTGATGGTGTGGGCCGGGATATGGGGTGACAGAATTATTGGACCAATTTTTTTTGTCAGTGGAAATCTTAATGCCGAAAGGTATCTTAACATGTTGCAAGAAGAGATTTTCCCATCCCTGCTAAACGAGGAAGGTAACTTCCCAGTTTACTTCCAGCAAGATGGAGCTCCACCTCATTATGGTCTTCACGTGCGTCGGTATTTGGATCAGCAGCAGTTTCCGGATGCTTGGATTGGTCGGTGTGGTCCTGTGGAGTGGCCTCCCAGATCCCCAGATCTCACCCCCCTTGATTTCTATCTTTGGGGGCACTTGAAGGCCATGGTGTATCAGGAAAAGATACGAGACATAAATCATCTAAAGGAACGTATCACCAACGCCATTACAAGCATAACGTCAACTGTGCTAATGCGTGTTCATCAACAGTGGGGAACACGTATTGAAATGTGTTTTCAAAACAATGGCAACCATGTAGAGCATATTATATAAATAAAAATGGTTGTCCATAAAATTTTTTTTATTTTTCCTATGTATGGAAACTTACGGCCCACCCTGTATATATATATATATGTATATATATATATATATATATATATATATGCAGGAGGGAGGGGCCAAGGGTGAGCCATAGAAGAAGGAGAGAGCCAAAATAAAGGTCTCCGGGTTCAACGATGCCTTATTTTTATATATACTGTATAAATTTTGAAATTTTTTTGAAAAGATTGTGTAGTGTGTAAGATGCATGTACGTGTGAGTGAGGAAAAGAGGGAGAAGCGTGTGTTTGAGGGCATGCTCGACTTCTCGCAGGGTAGATGATACACGTAAAATGATCAGCTAAGGAGGACAGTGACAGGAGAAACGGGAGTTCCAGCACCCCCCGTCTCCCGCCTAACGTTCCCCCAGAGTACTTCTCTGTTCGACTGGTGTCTACAGTCCCCCAATCTCTCTCTCTCTCTCTCTCTCTCTCTCTCTTCTCTCTCTATATATATATATATATAATATATATATATATGTGTTTGTGTTTGTGTGTTTATTATCCTTTTGAGAAGTTTGTTATATCTGAAACCCTGAAAGTCCAACATTTTAGTTTCAATAAAATTTCTGATGTTTCATTCAGGGTTTTAGCAAATATTTAATGAATGTGAAAACTTTTTCTTTTATATTTTGAAAACTGTTTAAAACGAGGAACCTTTTTGTCTGATTGTCATTAATGAACGATAAATTTTAGGCATAACTTGTCTGTTGTAAGAGGGTTAAGGCTAATTTGGTCCTTTTGCTTATGACCTTGATTGAAATGAATTTTGGCCTAATAACAGGTTCATGCCCTTCATGGAACACTTTCTTTAGGATTAATCTATACCAGGTGAGCTGCTCCTGGTCAACAGCGAGGTACTCCCTACACGAACCAATCTCTCTGGACTGCTGCTCCACCTTTGTTGTATAGGTCAAGGCCGAATATTGAAAGCCTGAAGTAGGTGTGACCTTAAATGACCTAGTTTGACCTCTGTTGTAGGCCTACTGAGGCGTAATGTAGGTGTAATGATTTTCTGACATTGCGTATGCAATGCCAATTACAGTTCAGTACAGTTTTGTAATGACGTCACGGGTGGGCGGGTCTAAACGTCAACGAATGATGGAACTCTCGATCAAAAAATCCAATTTCTCGGTGCCACCTTTTATTGATTGGCGGTATCTGTTCATCAAACGGTGGTGGTATCGAACTATTTTATTTGAGGGGGTCGCCTTACGATTTTAAGGCGTTCAACAACACAAATTTTAAGATCTTAACATTATTATTATAAACCAAAATTTATTCTCTCTCTCTCTCTCTCTCTCTCTCTTTTCATAACATCCCATGAAATCAAAGGCAGTCGGTCGTTGATAAAGGTAATATAGGCTACAACACTTTCTGTACGTACGAGTTACTTCGTCTTGGTTTTTTTATTAATTATTTATTTTCTATTAATAGTAATAATAATGTAAGTGACGTATTTTAAATGATTTGTACTGCCACACTATTGCTGTGTTGTGATTGGGTGCAATAGTATATCTGTAGACAATCGCTGTACGTAAAAAAGAACGCGAGAAATGTTTTTTAATGTGGGTTTGGCTTTTGATCGCATCTACTGATTTTTCTGTTTGATCATCTTGGCGAAGACAAAGAGTCGTTACCTCACGCTCGTGGTGCGGGTAGTGGGGGCAGGGGGCAGGGTGGACAGTGGGCGCTACTTTCTCTCCAAAATGTTGTCATACCGGAATACCTGAGGTTTTCTTCATTTTTTCCAAGTACGGTAGGTACCAGGAAACTTCCTATACCTTCCACTGACCCTAAAACGTACGCTCCTACGGCATATGCGTGGCACCATGCCGTTCATTTTGAGGAGGGGTGGGGTGGGAGGCGAGTGCCTATGGGACAAGGGTCTCAGGATATGTAATGCACCTTGGCTCGCACGGGGGTCTTTAACCCTTTCAAGGATCACCGACGTTGCGGATGATTTGGGGACGACTCGTTCTCCCTTCTCTCGCCAAAGGAGAAAAGGAAGGAAAATAGTTTGGGTGAAGGATGAGGACGAAGTTTTTGTCGTGTTGGGTATTCCTTTATGGGCACTGAAGAAAATATTTGGGATGGTTGACGGAGATTGGCTCCTAAAAAAGAATTTGTGAGGGAATGAACAACCATGAAATACAGTTTGTGGGAAACTCTGACCTTCATGGAAGTGATGGATGCTTCATCAACGTCATTTGTAAAAATGATTAAAGTGGGAAGGAGAATTTTAAGTGAAACGAACGTGTTTTATATATATATATATATATATATATATATATATATATATAACTGCAATCAAAGCTGGGCACTTGCGGTTTTTTGCGGTACTGCGGTACTACCGCACTACCAAACCGGTACCGCATAACGCAGTACCGCAAAGGATCGCTGAAAGTACAGCCTGTACTTTCAGCGCCTTTGCGGTACTGCGTTATGCGGTACCGGTTTGGTAGTGCGGTAGTACCGCAGTACCGCAAA
Source organism: Bathynomus jamesi (assembly GCA_023014485.1). Classification (NCBI taxonomy): domain Eukaryota; kingdom Metazoa; phylum Arthropoda; class Malacostraca; order Isopoda; family Cirolanidae; genus Bathynomus; species Bathynomus jamesi. The sequence goes on along the minus strand of JAJOZX010008850.1, from coordinate 2,374 downwards.
AAAAACCGCAAGTGCCCAGCTTTGACTGCAATGACCACGCAGTATATTAATGTATAGAAACGACGTAAGTATAGAGGAGTGTTCTGCACACGAGGAAAGAGAAATAACGAACAAATGAAAAATGAGGTGACCGCCCGGGAATCGAACCGGCAATCGGAAGGTCCTGGGTTCGATTCCCGGGCGGTCACCTCATTTTTCATTTGTTCGTTATTTCTCTTCCTCGTGTGCAGAACACTCCTCTATACTTACGTCGTTTCTATACATTAATATACTGCGTGGTCATTGCAGTTAAATGTACATATTCACGATTTGCGAGGGTGCCCTCTCAAGGCATTGGTTTCTGCCCTATGTAGGAGAATTGCGACTTCTGACTGATCGAGGTCCGTAGTGTAGTGGTAGCATGTCTGACCGGCAATCGGAAGGTCCTGGGTTCGATTCCCGGGCGGTCACCTCATTTTTCATTTCGTTATTTCTCTTCCTCTTGTGCAGAACACTCCTCTATACTTAGGTCGTTTCTCTCTATATATATATATATATATATACATATATATACTGTATATCAGGCATGGGGTAATTGCAATTGATTGTAATTAATTACATTTTTTCGTGTAATTGGCAAATAATTGTAATTGACTACTTAAAATGTAATTGTAATTAATTAGATTAGGAAACCAAGGTAATTGATACAATTAGTTATTTACGTTCAATTACATGAATCCATGAATATTAAAGTTAATGGGTCATTCGTGTAGTTTAAACTACTATATTTACTCATGTCTCGTGTAGCTTTCTTTTGAAATACAATTTTGTTGTTTTTATTTGAAATAAAATGTTCCATTTATTTCAAACGTTCCTAACTAACGTACCACTTTTTTGCCCCTATTATTTTGATAAAATAAATGCTGGTTCTTTTGTCTAAGTCATTTTGAGTGCCTTATCTTTGGTTTCATTAGACCATATCACATACATATGTCTAATGTTCAATTGTCCATAGCAAGAACTGCTTGATGAAAAATACAGTTCCGTGCAATGTTAAAAAAAGAGTATTACATTTTATTGACCTAATATTAAGTTTCATTCAAGATGATGGCCAAAACTGAAAATGGAGTTGAAATACGTAGGTAGAAAAGCATGGCACAAATCAAAGAGGTAATGGGTATTTATAAAAAAAAAATGCAATTCTTTGTAAGTGTAATTAATTACATTGACCAAGTAATTGATCCATGCCTGATATATATATATATATATATTATTTTTTTTTTTTGCGCCTCGGTGGTGTAGTGGTTAGCGTCGCTGACTATGAATCCATCGGCTCCGGGATCGAGACACGGTGATGGCAGTCGGCGCGCAGCAAAACCCAGCTGTTCATCCTTCTACACAATAAAGAAAGTGGTTCGTAGATAAATGGTACCCTGGGTAGCCTAGTGATTAAGACGCTGGGCTGCTGGTAGGGCGTGGTTCAGGATTGCACGTTAAACTGTATGTCTAACGTGGAGTGAAAGCTTGACCTTCGTCAGAATGAACAATTCGGGCGGAAGCAAACCAAAGGTTATATATATATTTATATATATATATATATATGTGTATGTGTGTGTGTGTGTGTGTGTATTCTGAAATAACCCCGCAGCATAAAATGAAATATTCACTCCGAGTGTTTTCGAGTATATTTCAGCTCCTTTTCAGGAAGACTGAACTAAACGTTTTATACATATAACCTTGGTTTTGCTTCCGCCCGAATTGTTCATCCTGACGAAGGCCAAGCTTGTTACTCCACCTTAGACCTACAATTTAACGTGGAATCCGAACCACGCCCCACCAGCAGCAGCCCAGCGTCTTAACCACTAGGCTACCCAGGGTTTCCATTTATCTACCAACCAATTTCTTTGTGTGGAAGGATGAACAGCTGGGTTTTGCTGCTTGCCACCTGCTGTCACCGGGTCTCGATCCCGGGGCCGATGGATTCGAAGTTAGCGACGCTAACCACTACACCATATATAAAATACACGCAAACTCGGGCAGCGGACTGGTTCTGCAACTGCCTATTCGAGACATCTTGTATATACACCTCTGATTCACTTTTCATTAACTTCTGCAGCATTCGTGGCCTTTCCTCAAATTTACAATCTGCTAAACGCCTCCTTTCCCCTAAACCTCCTTTTCTTCCTCACTGAAAATCAGGTGTTTGGGACGACTAACAGCAATCCCTTTTCTGTACCCTCCTGCTTTATACTCAATTTCATTCCAAAGGTGGATGTTGCGTACATGTATACAACGACCTGACTTGCTCTCGTATTCCCGAACCTGAATTCTCGGAATTCTATACCTTTTGGCTATAGTTAATTGCCAATCTCAAACTAAATACATCTGCGCTGTC